>OMNN01082855.1:0-17203 GCA_900302755.1 Chromis chromis | reverse complement strand
CTAACTTAGCATTTGGGCTCAGTGCCGCTAGCAGACATACCATACCTGGTTAACGAGGGACGAGCTATGAGCTAGGCTGTCGAACACTTTGCTCTTCTCTGCCTGTAGTGATGGACTTTAGCTAGATGTTTCGCTAGATCGCTGGTGTTTCCACCCGTGTATGCAAACAACTTGCTGCACTTGGCAACGAGCTTTGTCTGTGTCAATCCTACTGAGTGTAACCACACTTTAAAGCGTTTAGTTCTCACCGCCATCGTAAAGCAGAGTCTCGGTGCTGCACGAAGCTGCAGGTGACCAACAGAGAGCTACTCCGCCCCGCACACACAGACTCCGTCAGGCAGAATTCGGGGCTCATTTAGTACCGGGGCTTGGTACCATCCCTATTTGCCGCTCTGGCGTTAACTCGTGCTGCATTCACTGCAGTCAGACATTGGAGATTCGCGCTCGTAAATGTCAAATTGGCCATAACTTTTCTTTTAATTTGTTGCTTCCAACTGGGGTGGCAGCAGGGGTGGCAAGGCTTTCTTTTAGGGTGGCATTTGCCACCCTATGCCACCCCGGTAGATCCGCCCATGTGCGGTTGCCATGTGGGAGTGTGCTCGGTCTGCAAAAGCGTTAAGGTGGGTGGTACGTGTCAATGCAACATCCACATAGATGCCAGGATCCAAGGTTCAGCAGAACACGATGATCACTGTTATACACCTGCCAGTGGTTTTAATGTTGTGGCAGATATATAGTAGATAGTAGATTTGAATTAGCAGGAAACAATATGTCGTCAAGTGTAGCATCATAAATATCTAATTTCCCCTAAAGATTTCCTGAAGTAAAATGATAAAAAAAAACATAATGTACTTGCTAGTTTCTTTCTCTCTCTCCTGTATGTTGGCTGTCTCTCTGTGGGTGAGTGAATGTGTTTTGGATGTAAAGTACATACAGGAGAGAGTGTGGGTGTCTAACTGTGAGGGAGACGCATATATTTGCATCCAGGCTGTGTGTGGGTAACGCTATGTTTATATACTGTATAATGTGGGTTGTGTTTATGTATTATATCTGAGTCTAATAGTGCTAAACATACATCTGGTTTTTGCCTTATTTCATAATAATTCAGTTCATGTTTGTTATCAGCTCTTGCAGGGCGAATCTGATTTTATTTATTCACAAAAAGACCCACGAAAGTAGCTCAAACGCAAACTTTGTTATTTGATATGATCAAACACGGTGTCACAGGCAACATGAGCAAGTCACAGAGAGCGGTGAAGTCACTGCATAAGAAATATTTCTCTGGAAGTGACACAAATTCAAGCAGATGGTAACTGTTAGGTGGGTTGTTACATAATTCCACAACGTACTGCCCCTGGTTGCCACAGACCACGTCAGTTTTTCCCCAACCACGGAGGATGACTAGGACGGGGCTGTTTTCCTCATCAGAAATCACTCCATAAGGAATAAATTATTTTTATTTATGATATGGAAGCAGCCCAGATTAACACTATAGGGTCCTGTTATAGCAGAACCACAGGATCTTCAGAAGAACTAACATGTTTGACGTGCGGCGTAAGCTATAATCATGCCAACTTACTGGCTGTTGGCTGAATTATTGTGCTTATTTTTTCACATATTGTGGTCATGAAAATGATTGTTATGATTTTTTTTGTTGGCCCACAGGGGAAAGCAGCAATAACTTGAGGTGCCAGCATTGGCTCACTGTCTCCATGAATGGGCCAAAGATGATCCACAAAACAAAAATTACAAAACCAATCCTTTTAATCTTTAAGATATTCTAAGAACTTCAGTAAAAAAAAAAAAAAACAGACTTCTCTTTATTGTGTCTTCCCCTTGGTCACAGTGCCAAATATCTTGTAGTATATTGTGCAGTGATAATATGAAGATGATGAAGAAATTCTCCGCTGATACCGTCTTCTTAAAGAAAGTACAGCATCTTCAGGCACCATGGTCTTGCCTGGGTGTAGATTCACAGCCAGTTCAAATCATCACACACACATAACATTTGAAACACCCTTATATAGGATTTTCTCTGAGAACCTAAGGAAGTATATACAATGTAAACATACACATTCCTGTAACAGGCTCATCCTGCCTTTTAAGGATAGCAAACTCAGGTGAAAACAAACCCCTGCTTAAAGTTCAACACAGATAGTCAGGATATCAGACACCTCATCTTCTTGAACCATCATCCAACATCCGTGTAACATCCATTTAAAACACTGTTAAATACAAGCGAGGATGAGGCAGTTTCAATTATAATGAAATCATCATACGGCCTTCATTGGACAGCGATGATTCACCTCATCTTTGTAAACCAACAACAGCAACACAGTAATAAAAAGCTTTTCATATAAACATGCTCAATTGCTCAGTGTTTTCATGTTCATAAGGAAATGATTAATGCAGAGAGTTCTTAACTGACCTCAGTGTTTAGGCGTCTACAGAGCATCTATAAAGGCTGCAAAATAATTAGAAGCAGCACAGGATAAAACGGAGAATGAGGCAGTACTATTACGTGTCTGGGTGTAGCTATAACTGAGGGACATTCATTAGTTTTCATAAGAGATTGCACTGATACTGAGTGTCTGCAAAGTATCAAAGAGTTCATTATATGTTTGGCCGAACTTGAGAGACGCACAGAATCCTGCATTTAAAGCGCAGCCTGCAGCAGACCGATGTGACTTGAACTGTGGTCTTCTCCACAAAGTCTGTGTGACCTCAAGGTCAATGACCCGCAGGCACTTTCGACTTTAAACCCTGGAAGCTTCACTGTAAACCGCTTTTCTCCTCAAATGGCTGCTGCACTGCTGGGATGTGTGGAGCAGTTTTCACCCAGAGACTTGACCTTCAGGCTCACAATTTCTTCGTGACTCTTCAAGAAACAACCAGGCGAGCTCAAGTCATGTGGTGATGTTAGCCTATTTAAAGCCTGTAAACACTGGTGTGATAGTTTTGGATTAGCCATGCAATAATGTCAGTATACCACAGAACATGGAACTAAAAGAAATGAGAAATAATCCTGACACAATTGTATGTTATTAGTTTGACCTGTTGTATATAATAATAATAATCATAATAATAATAATAATAAAAAGAAGAAGAAGAAGAAGAAGAGGAAGAACTTTACAAGATCTAAAAGGACCAAAATTATACACAAAACAATAAAGAAATGCAAATTGTCCGAAATGAGACACAAAGAAACCACAATGAAAAACAAATTGGCCACAATGGGGCAAAACAACCACAGGGAGATGCAAAATAACCAAATTAAGAAACAAATATAACTTACATGGGACAAACACCAGTTATAAAGAGGCGCAATGTGTCAACAAAGAGATAATCTGATTATTATTATTATTACACAAACAATTCCAAAGAGATACAAAAGGACAGATATGAGATACAAAGAGACAAAATGGCAATAAAGAGATGCAAAATAATTACAAAGTTTAATTATTCTAATGTCAGTTCATGAAATACCTACCAATGCCTGTCTCTGTTTAGTTTAGGATTCATTTAGTCATTTGTGAAATATTTTATTTCATAACCACTATAACCTCTTGCATTACACCTGTGATCCTACTGGATTAACAGTCATTGAAAAAAATAAACAACAAAAAACAGCAACATTGTTTATTTCTTATTACGAGATTCTGTGTGTAAAGGTGCAATTGAATTTTAAGATAATATTATTTTAGAATATTCTATTTTATCCATCTATTTTAGATGGAGAAAAAGAAAGTGTGGGGGAAATTATAATATATATTACACATTTTAGTGTAAAAAATAATTAAAACTAAATATGTGCTAACAAAAAAATAAAACTTACTTGTTTTACTGAATCTTAGTCATTCCTTATAGTCGTAGTGAGTCTGCCTTCAAGTCAACACTCAGGGGAGAGTAGACTCAGTAGAAAACGCTGCTCTACTGACGTCATTAGTGTGCGACAGGCCTCTGCGTACAGTACAGTGCAGCTCTGCAGACAGGCTGGAGATGGGTGAGTCGCTGCTGAGGGCCGAACTACCAAAGTCTTTGAACAATAACTTACTGACTTGAGTAACGCAGTTAAAGTCCTTCAGCACGGTTGTCCTGCTGAGTCACAGAGTGTATTAGAAAACGTCTCTGACCGACGGCCATTGTTAGCCTCAAAGATAACCAGCTAATGTTGCGGATTCAGGCCCAACCAGGAGTTCACTATATTGTTTTTGTCTGTAGCGCCACTTAGTAGCTAATGAAGCAGATGTAATTAGTGACACTCACTACTCTCACACACTACAGCAACTGAAGCTGCACATTTAACCCAGTTCTTTGGAATTGTGGACAGTTTTCTGCAGCACACCAATCGTTAGCTTAGCGTGTAAACGTTAGCTAACTGGATTACAGCTAGCTAACTGCATTTAAATAATGACTTCCAGGAGGACAGGCTATGCTGGTAGCATGGATTCCTCTCCGTCAAATAGCGGCAGCGGCTCAGTCCACAGTGGAAACCGTAAACAAAGTATAATTAACATTCCCGACAGGACAGAGTCTTGTTACGATCGCAAAGCAGACAAGGGAGGATACGGAGCCTCGCAGGGCAGCATGACTGTAACGTCGCTGAAATCACGGCTCGCCCCGACCATCCAGACTGCCATGTCCGCAGCTGTGGACACGCTGCTCGGCGAAGTGGTGCTTGTTCTCAATGAGACCCAGCAGGAGCTGTTGCACAAGGAGCAGGAGAATGAAAGACTCAAAGTGCGTCTGGAGGTGTCAGAGAGGGAGCTGAAGACTCTGCAGGAGTGTCTGTGTAGCGCTCAGAAGCTCATAGATCAGCTGCAGATCTCCTACACGGGCCCTCAGGGTATCAGTCAGTCAGTTTTTGCCCCCTCACTGTCCTCAATGGCTTCGATGACTTCAGGCTTGGAGCGGGACCACCAGAACCCCAGAAATGTGAACGGAGCAGGCGTTGACTTGGGTCTTGGTGGCTCTGTGGAGGATTCGCTTCACGGGTTTGAACCAAGAGACGACTACAAAATGTGCCAGCTTTCAATCCAACCAGATGGTTCTGTGACGAACCATGCTATGGACTCCTTTGCATCCAACGCGTCTCATATGTGCTCCGATTCCAGCAGACCAGGTAAATAAACACAGTGTGAAGTCTGCGTTTCTTTTGCAAAAGCTTACAAATCACTGAATGAATTAACATGTTTTAATGTATCATTCTATGTTAACCACATCGGCGTCTTTCATTTTGTCTTTAGATGACAGGCAGTCTCAGGGACCAGGTGGAGCCTCCAGATTTGAGATCAAAGAGGAGCAGGGACCAGCGTCAGGCTCTGGGCAGCAAAGCAGGAAGGATCCTGGGTTGCGTAATGACAACAGAGTCGGGGATGGAGACCGATCGTCCCTCAATGTGGGGGACCTTGGCTTTGGTCAAGTCGGAGGGGAGGGAGGCTCCCAGCGTTCTTTTACTCACCCACTGCGTCACCAAAGACCTGTGCGTGATTGTGGCAATGCTTTGCAGCAGGGTGGACTCGATGGACAGAAATCGCTGGCAAGGACTCCTGGAGCAGGGAGAGGAGACAGTGTTTCTCCAGGCAGAGCAGAGGACTCGGCAGGACCTTCGGCCCCTGACACAGCAGTGGAGCCCTCTGGAGATCGGCCTCACCACTGCTTGGAGTGCGGAAAGACCTTCCGTCTGATCTCCAGCCTGAAGAAGCACATCCGCATCCACACAGGCGAGAAGCCCTACCCGTGTGGAGTCTGTGGCCGCCGCTTCCGTGAGTCAGGGGCGCTTAAAACCCACCTGCGCATACACACAGGTGAGAAGCCGTACTCTTGCTCTGAGTGTGGAAACTGCTTCCGCCACTTGGACGGTTTGCGCAAACACCGGCGCACACACACCGGAGAGAAACCCTACGTGTGCGCCATCTGTGGGAAGCGACTGAGCCGCCTGCAGCACCTCAAACACCACCAGCTCATCCACACCGGAGAGAGACCGTGCTGCTGCCCCTTCTGCAACCGCAGCTTCAAAGAGCCCGCGGCGCTGCGGAAACACATCCGTACGCACCGGGAGGAGGGCGGTCACATGGGAATCGGTGCCAGTGATGACACGGACCCAGACGCCATGGATGACATTAATAACCTCCACCCTGCAGCTCCGTCTCCTCAGATGAGGTTTGGGGAGTGGGGAGCTGAGGAGGATGACAGCTCAGTTGTGGACTGTGTGTAGAGGATGATTGAAGAAGTGTTGACTGCTGGTGTTTTTACCACAAAACTTACTCGGGGTGAAAAACATGAATAAGGTGTTTGTGTAGTTTGTCAACATGATGGGTGATGTTCCATGCTGTTGGAATGAAGAAGGCCACATATAATACGAGCCTTGGAGCTTAGTTTTTATCTGACATTGTCATGTTTTACTCTCTTAGCTGTAAACTTTTTTTTTTTTAACATCCACTGTACATTCTTAACAGCAAATATTTCTTAGTGGAGATGTTCAAGCAGCAGCAGTAGTGTACAGTTTGTTCTTGGCATGTCAAGGTGCTGGTTTGCTTCTTTTCTGGTAATGTTTTAGGAAACTGATGGCAGAAGTAGACCCAAGTTAAAAAGTTTCAACAACAGCTGAGTCACAGCTGCTGCTGTTTGTTTGTTCACACTTTGATTTTAGTCGGGAGTTTTTAAAAGCTTACAGTAAACAGATGCTCATGCTTCATGCAGGTCACAAACCATATACATTGTGTAACTGTGTGGATTTGACCAAACCAAATATAACAATGTTTTGGTTCAGTTTCTGATCTTGATTAGGTGATCATGTTTAGATATATACTGGATGTGCATGATATAAGATTTTTGACAATATGCTGATATTTTTCAACTAATTTTGACCTGTTGTGGATATATGCACATAATATTTCCACCTAATGCTTACACCTATTGTAATGGCCCATTGGCAGGTGCAGACATAAAATACACTGCTTCTCACACGTATGCATTTACTAGGCAAAATAAGAAAACTACTTCAACTTACATTTAAAACACACTGATTCTATTTTTACGTAACATTTTTAAATTAAACTACATTTTTAGCTCGACTGACAGGTGTGATCTGCCTGTCAGTGTAAAATGTGGACCCGTGCCGATATTTCATCTTAAAGCCTTTATCGACTGATACAGATGACGTGCCAGTATCATCGTGCATCCCCAGTATATGTTGAATGGTGCTTTCAAAAAGTTATATCCAACTAAATCTAAGTAACTGACCAAGACTGTAGTGTGGGCATTCTCATGTCACTCAGCTGAGACAGCATATTCTACATTTTGAAAATAAAGTTTTTTTAAACTTGTTTACATGCCTGTATGGTGTGTTTTATATACTAGTAGACACATCATGAGCAGAATAAGACGTCAAACCCATGGGTGAGAATTTTCACCTTCAAACTGCAGTGTACAGAAACACAGATTCAAACTTCAGATTTCTAATCATAGACTGGAGAGGGACTTTAGAAAACGGGATCACTTTCCCTTTAACTTTAACGCATCTTTTAAAATTAGGAAAGTAAAACGTGTAAGCGCTGGGGATTTTACAGACACCAAGATCCCAGATAACTTCTGTCTCCTATCTTGGTATCGATATTTTATTGATTTATCTCCCAGCTCTGCTCGCCGTGCTTCTTATGATAAATGTATTAATGGAAACTGAACATTACAGTGGTCATGTAGGACAGTTCATCTTGGTCGTATCCTGAGCCAGTATGGAGGTGGTGCAGCACTGATTTCTTTGACTGATTATGAACTGCGTTAAATGGTTTCTCGCAGTGATCGGGCCCCCTGTAGACGGATGCATCACCTTTAAAGCATTTGAAGGATATTTTAAAATGTAATGTACGATCGTGGCTACATTTACACTGTGGTTGTGTTTGTATCTCCATGAAGCATGAGCCAGTCCCTTATGCCCTGTTCTGCTCTGCATTATCTCCTCGTTTCACTCTGCAGAGCCCTCATCAGTCTGTGTGACTGATGATTGTAACGTTATCAGTGTCGAGGATATCCTGGTTTGAAGATATGAGTACATGCGTTTATTTGTTTAACCAAAACATAGAGGATTATTTGACAACACAGTCAGCTGGCATCATCAGCATGTGCCCAGATCAAGAGCTTAAACACTGTTTTGTTGTTTCTCCAGTCTGATTATCATCTCTCTTGGACCATATCTTGGCATTCCGTTATCTTTTTTTCAAGCTGCTACTGTATGTCTAGAAAGCCTTTCCCTTTCTGGACTTGTATTATTGTTACCAGCCAGTTACTAGCAAACAGACTCTGGTGCTTGCATGTGCATACCTGTTCCTCCGCTGGCGGCAGTGCCGGCGGATGCTTTCTGTATATAAGAATGTAGTTTTAGTTCTTTGGTTTGATAAGGGTTAACGTGTGGAAAAGTTAATGTGCAAAAATGACTTTTTGAAAAAGAAAAACGTGCTTGGAAAACATCAGTATGCTAACGTACGATGTAAATATCTATAACGTAATTGCATTATTTGCTGATGCTCTGATGTGCGACACCGCTGAGGCATCGGGTTTAACAGCGGAGGGTTATTCTTCTCAGCCTTTTGAGCTTAGCTGTCTGTACTACTACTATAACGGTCTCCATGTAACTATGCTCTGTACATTTACAAGTGTAAGTCATCTTAAAAGACACTAAAGGTGGTAAATATCTTGTCACTGTGCATATCCACGATAACTCAGTTTGTCAGGTTTAGTCTTCGCCCCGGATAATCATATTTATTGTTTTTTGTATTACACACAAGGGGGGGCCTTTGCATGTGGGTTTAAACTGAAACGGCATTAGTCTTTAAGAAGTCAGTGTTAAATGTGAGATGAATTACTTTTTTATGCTTCTGTGTTCAAAATATATTCCCCCACATCACACTTACCCTGTTACCCACTGTAAATGTTACTATATTAAAGGGCCACGTTTATACTTCTTTTCTTTCTGTCTTTATTTAATTTTGAAAATTAGGCAGTGAAACCACAAGCAGTTGCTGGGTGTTTTTTTTGTCCTGTCACATTTATATTTACCATGGGCTCATTTTACACTGCAGGCCCATTCCAGCCAAAGTAGTCCTGGGTCAGTAAAATTAAATTTTGAATTCTGTCCATGGGATACATTTTTTTGGAAACTTAGATTAACTTAGACTCTAAACCAGTAGAAAAGATTTTTTGTTCTATTTTGGAATAAAGAGGTGGAAATTAAAAATGTTTATTTTTATCTGATTCATCGATTAATCGAAAAAATAACCGACCGATTAATTGATTATTAAAAATAATGGTTAGTTGCAGCCCTACAGGAAATATTCTTCCTTAATCAACAACAACATGGTTTCAGAACCGAAATTGGTCTCAGCAAGAATGGCTTCCTGCAGTTTCCTTGGTATCAATGGCTTCCTACCTGAACCCATTATAAAAAGGACTCCTAAACCACTGGATTTTGTGAAAGTATTTATTTTCAAGAAAAACAAATCACTGAATGTTCATAACAGGCCCCAGGAATTGATTTTTTCATACCCAGTTCGGACGTGCAACGCACGTAACTTTTTTTTGTAACGCCGGAATACCCATCAATTTAAGATTTCAGTGTTTCTTAAATCCCCAACAATACCTGATATGACAACTTGACATACTGGGTGTTCAAATCATAATCAAGACAAATGCACTCAGTTGCACACTTTACAGACTTTTGAGGATCTGAAAAAAGTGACATTTCATTTTTCTCTGAATGTAACGCACGTAACGCTGAAAATCAGGCAAAAAAGTTGGCAAAGGGAGGGAACGTTTTCTTAGTTTCCATGAAAGAGTGACGCAGGACCACAAACAATGTTTAAACAAAATGGAAACTCCAAGCAATAAAAAATGATCATCATATTTATCATCAAAATGTGTGTCCAACCTGTAACGCAGGTAATGTGGAATGGTTCTTTTGTTGTCATGTAGGCTCTGTCCTGACAACCTTTTAACTATGTGTCTTATGTCTTTTGTTTAGCTTTATTTCAATATTACAGACCGGATAGTTAAACTTAATGAGCACAGTTGAACTGGAGCTTGTGTAGGGCTGCAGCTTATATTTTACATCAGTAGATAATCTAATGAAAAATGAACTCCACAATTTCCCAGGTTCAACTGTTCTGTCTTTAGATTGTTTGTTTTCTCTGGCCAACAATCCAAATCCCCTAAATGCTCACTTTACAATAATACACAGCAGAAAAAGCAGCTAATCATCCTGTTTAAGATGCTTGAACTAGCAAGTAAAAGACTTTAGAAAGAAGATTATTTACTTATCAACATTGTTGACTAGTTCTGTTAATCCTGCCATAAATAAAGGATGACGAGTCTTCCACTTAGGGTATGCTTTTTCTGAAAACATCGTAACCAGCTCATAAAAATGAATCAGTCTGGCAGGCAGATGCTACATCTCCCCTGTGTGAAGTAAGTAGGCGCTCCTTACCAAAAAATAATTGAAGACAGACATGACAAGCTCATTCAATGAATATATTAACACCTTTAAGGCACGAGCTGATCTGCTGTTTGATGAATTGTCTGGGGATGTTTTTGTCCATATTGTTTAGCAGCTCATAACTTGCTGTTTCAAACTTTAATGATGAATCATAACAAGTATAGAGTCTGTATAGGTTTTCAAGCAAACTTTTTAGTGCATTTCCTGGCAGAGTCTTTGATGTAAGAATCTGAAAACAAGGCTCATATGGCGCCTAGATCATTTATTTTTCTACTGCTCCCCAGAAGAGCTTGTTAGGCATCGGTGTTCTTGAAATTGATAATGAGCTTGAATGTCCTTTGAGCAAAAGGCGGGGTTTGTTTGATTAACGCCCCGAGTTGGACCACCCTTTATCCCTCCCTACCCTGCAACTGCTTTGTTTTTGATAACAGTTCGGAGTCTGTGGCTTTCAGATGTCGAGGTCCAGCATCAAAAAGCTCATTTCAAATTGAGCCACCCCGTCCTTGGTCTTTCCTTCTTGTTTTGACCCCCTCTGCTGCACGGCTCTCTTAGCCAAGTGTGAGACTCTAGGTTTGCATTTCTGGCTGCACAGCCAGCTAATCTATATGCTAATGAGAAGATAATAATCAATGAGGTTCACGCATGGTTGGCCCCAATCAATACCACGTTGCACCAGCAAACGACTCAAATGGCTACATTTCATACAGCCAGACAGTTGGGTGGCGTGTTAATGTGGTGGGGCAGACTATAAGTATGCTATTATCCTCTGGTTAGATCTAGCCTATTCCACATAAATGAATTCTCTTGTCATTAAAGAGAGGTTTGGATTCAGCTGCAAAGCTATCCCATTTCACTTTTATGAGGGCTTTGCAATTTCCTACCCTTGTTGTTTTGCATTTCATTTCCATAACTGCTATGAATAGGTGGTTTGTCGCCTTCCTGCTGCGAGCTGGGGCTGGCATTGATTCTGATTTATATCATTGGTTGTGTCAGGGATGTTATGGTGCCATATTAAGTAGGTTTGGGGTGCATTTAGTTAAATATCTAGTTTACCTCACATAACAAGGCAGTTCCCTGATCATGGCAGTCTTTTTTTTTATACTCTCTAACTTTAGTGTCAGTCTAGTAAGATAATTGGTTAGATGTTCAGCCTGACTATATAAGCCACTCCTTACCTGAATGTTATGATACAGAATCGTCCCACTTCAAGCTGCAGGCTATGTGTGGAAATGGAGCTTTCTATAAGTGGTTTATTACCTGTGCTGTGAATCTGCAGTCAAAATTGAGGCGCTAAAATGGAAATATAGCCTTTAGTTTTAGTTTAAAGCAAAATAAAAAGTAACATTTCTGGGCTGTCATTTTAATGAATGGATTTCTAGCTTGTCAAAAAATAATTAAGGTTATTATTATTGAATCCTATGTCAGAGGGGTTTATGCATCTTTAAAAAATTCAGTATTCAGGCAGCATCAGAGGGGGAGGGGAGAAACAGAGTAAAATCATTACCATCATCTTCATTAGAGAGGATCCCGTCGTCCAATCAGCACGCCGCTTTGCACGGGGATTCCATAAGCACCCCGTTGGCTGTCGCTAGGATACCACATAATCAGGAGGCAGGCCGCGGCCTGGTTGGTGGACTCCGGTGTTGATGCTGGGACGACGAGCTCGCTGTGCGTTGGGGGTAGACAAGAGGGGCTGGGGGTTTGGATACAGCACAGAAACACCCTTGCACACGCTCACTCATTCACTCAGCCAGCCACTCAGTGAGACAGACAAAGAGGAAGCAGCATCCTGCAAGGAGGACAGCACGCTCCCGGGGGATGGGGCATCATACCCCTGCATCGCGTTGGGGGTGTCGGAGGAGGTAGGAGCACCAGGGTTTTGGGGGGCTTTGTCTCAGCAGCAGAGTAGCCCCCCACACACAGACGCACACACAGGCACACATTTCTCAGTGGATCTCCTGGCTATTAAAGCCATTATCACACATCAATCGATTTGTACAGCTGACAAATGCATTCTTGAGGTATCTTTTTATGTGGGTCATGAGAGTTGTCCTATATGCGGACAACAGGATAGACCCTGATGGAGGCTCCTGCACTTCTTAGCTGTGATGTAAGCTCTGTAGAGACAGCCAGTCTGTCTGACAGTCTCTTAACAGCTCTCATCGTCCTGCTGGCTATGGAGATCCTCTAGACACAAATCTGACAGTCAGTTCTTGTGGTCTTATAATGCCAGCATGGACGGATCAATATGTCGTCTTGTTAGTGGCGCGAAGAGTTGAAATTGTGTTGTTATGGTCTTGACCGGCTCTTTGCAATGTATTACAGGCTGCAGGCTTTGATGTGCTCTTAAACACACTGACTTTACCAGTCTTCATGGGCATTTGGTTTGTCCTGAAACCAACTCAAAGCCAGATTGTAGACATGAATGTGGAAGTGGGATTTAGGATTGGAGTGGAGGGGGGGGTCTTCATTGCACCTCTTTACTGATGGATGGGTGACTCCTCTCAGATAGACAGGGGTTGAAGGCATCATTACCAGAGGGGATTCCCTCCCCTCTCTCCACACATAAGGAGGCAATGGGAAGCAGACCTTGGGATGTAGGCTAATGATTGCATGCAGGCAGGCAGGCTTTGGCAGCAGTGGTGCTTTGTTTACAATCAGAAACCCACTTTGCCTCACTGGGTTTCAGCCTCAATTCTTCAGATGTGCAATTTTAAATCAATTACAGGTACTGCTGATTGTAAAATAAAGGAATTTACATGAGTGTGTATATTATCGCTGAATTTTCTATCTTTTCA
The DNA here is from genome assembly GCA_900302755.1 of Chromis chromis. Lineage (NCBI taxonomy): Eukaryota > Metazoa > Chordata > Actinopteri > Pomacentridae > Chromis > Chromis chromis. The sequence goes on along the minus strand of OMNN01082855.1, from coordinate 3,916 downwards.
GTTATGACCTATTTTCATTGAGACTTGGCAGGGTTTGTTATCCATGCTAGTTTTATGTGTGTAATTCCATGTAGTGACACCTGAGATTTTTACTCTTCTCCTTACAGAGACGTACATTTAAAGTTTTTATTTAAAGCTCATTCAATTGTGCAAATAAAAGTCAAACCTACATTCCAGCTTTTTTGCTTACCGATTTGTTTACTCAAGCATTTTAGAGCTATTTGCGGCTGTTCTGCTTTTCCCATTTTAAGGAATAGCATATGGTTTAGTGCGATTGCAGTTTGTTTCCAAGTCTCCTTTGTAGCTAAGTGGGCTATAGAGCTTTGCTTTGGCTGCTAATCCGCTCAAAAGAATAATGAGGAGGAGGAGGAAATAGCTTAAGAATTGCGGCATGGTGGCAGCATTGCTTCTTATTTAATTACTTCCATCACACCCTCTTCCCACTCCAGCCCATTTAAAGTCCTCAACCTGCTCACTCAACCTTCACCCCTCACTTGCTCTCTTTCACTTACAGCCACCATAACTTAATGTGAAAACCTTTTTAACCTCAAGGCTAGAAATTCCATGCCCTGTTTTGGCCTCTTTTTTCCCCGCTCTAGCACACACTGATTAATCTCTCCTCCTTATTTATACACTGAGGTTCTTTTATTGTTCTGTTAGAGCTCAGTTTCATTTTTAAAACTTTACACACACATTTTCTAAAGCTTCTTGTCTTTTTGCCTCCACCAAGCGAGGATGCTTTCTCTCCTCCCATCTTCTTCACATCTTTTCACCTGCCATGCTGAGGCCCCCTCCATCTCATCTGCCTGGAAAGCTCTGAACCTTTTTCCCCCCTTGTGCTAATGGATAGCAGAGCACCAGGGGACCAACCTTAAAAAGGCTTTTACGGAAGGGGCCTCAATCATGCCTTGTGATACTCGTGACTGACTAGAAGAAATGGATTCGGAAATGTGAGATACATTACGTGACAGAAATGTGATTTTGAATTGGCTGAGTTCTGTTACAATATGTTGTATTCTAAACAAGCCACACTCACGTTTAAGTTGAATGACGGGGTGATTAGCTCATGGTTTGGTTTCAATCTAGTTAGCCTTTGCTGCCTTGCCAGTTAACTTTTACCAAATGTGTGTTCTTGTTTACATTAAATGTTCCATTGTTTAAATGTAATGTAGGGTGGCCACTAATGTCGGCCAGCTATGCTTCCTTTTATGCTAAATTCCACAGCTTCCTAAATTGCATTGTTTGCGTGCTTCTCTAACCAACTGTGTTCCACATTACCTCATTTCTGGCTCATTGTATAGCCTTTCAGAACCTGAGTTAGTCTGTGATCTTAAAGCGGCACAGAGATTGTTCATTTGAGCAGGCTCTTCAGTTTAGGTTTGTTATTACCTTCACCAAGGAAGTTATATTTTTGCCGGTGTTTGTTTGTTTTTGTTAGCAAAATAACTTATGAAAAGATTTTAATGAAATTTTCAGGAAATTAAGATAATGGGACAAGGAACAGATGATTACGTTTTGGTGATGTTCTGGATTATCATCTGGATCTAGGATTTTTTTTGTGTGGAAATCACAAAGGAGGAGGCATAGCTCAATACAATGAGCATCCGTCTACAAAGCTGTGGGTCCTGGTTTGAAGCCCGTCAGTGCCAATGAAAAAAGTTTTGTAGGGGCGGCTGTGGCTCAGGTGGTAGAGCAGGTTGGCAGTTCGATCCCCGGCCCCTCCACATGCCGAAGAGTCCTTGGGCAAGACACGGAACCCCAAATTGCCTCAAATGCATGTCGCTTTGGATAAAAGTGTCTGCTAAATGAAATTGTAAATTGTACATTGTAATTGTAAATCACATTATGGGTGGAAATGAGCTGCTTGGCGGAGGTCTGCGCTCTCTGAGTGCTTTTCTAGTCCCTGTTGTATCTGTTTGTGAAAACAAGAAGAAGAATTATTCATTTTCCAGCTGACGCTCATGCCCTGTGCAGATTACTGCCATGCATTATGACATGTTTTTCTCTGGAAGGGTGTAATTTAGACAAGGCAGGTCGACCTCTCCTGGTTGACAGTTTACTCATGTTAATTTCAGGGCTTTTAATTTGAATTTGGCTCAGCTTATGAAATGCATTTAAGTAAGCAGTTTAATAACAATAACAACACAAGAGAATGGACAGATTCCTAATTTGGAACAGAAACAACAGAGAGCTTTTAAGTATATTTTACATCCTAACAAAAGACAATATAATGAGGTACGTGACCCAACAATAACAAAATGCAAATGAGTTATGCTACTGAAACATACTGTCGTGTTCCCATGTTGGTTTGTATCAGAAGGGGCCATCAATGGAAGAACAGAAAAAGCTATTTTGTTTGATTTAGCAGACAGATTGATCCGCTTGAAAAAGATCCACATTTGAGATGTTTTTGTTCATCTTTAAACCATGTCCTCTGTTGTTTCAATTTCAGTTAAATACACAGTCAGCTATGCTAAAGCTGTGAAAAGTTGGTATTTTTGCTAAATGATCACAACATTAAAGTTGATGAAGACTCTGCTCCCAGTCTTTCCATTAAAGCTACTAAAAACTTTGACAGGCTGATGGAGAAGTTAGCATTTGCTCATTAAAAAGTGCTGATGATGCAACATTAAGCCGAAATGATTTATCTCTAATGCTCCCACTCATTTTTACTTTCACCAGTTAATTACTTCCTTAATATTTTAGATGCATTACTGGTCCTCCATTTACTTATGCTGTTTATGAAATGCCGTGTTCAGGTGTACTTTAGCGTCTGCTACTCAGTTCTGCTGTTTTTCTGCTTGTCACTTGTATGTAATCTCAGAAAACCATTTCTTGGGTGTCGGTTCGAAGAAAGCATTTCCTTTTTCTCATGTGCTCTCCTCTTTTTCCCCTCTCTTCCAGGCACAGGAGAGCCATTCAGAAGAGCCGGGGGTCAAAGGTGAGAAGAGCAGAGGGCACCATGGAGAGTGAGCCGGGGGCCCCTGCCTCCACTGCCAGCAGTGCCGGGACCACCACCGCCACCTCCTCCTCCTCCACCACCAGCTCCTCCAGCACCACAGCTGTCAGCAGTAGTAGTACCTCGAACACTACTGCTACTACTACTTCCACCACTTCCACTAACAGTAGTAATAGTAGTAGCAGCAGTAGTAACACTAGTAGTAATACCAGTAGTACTACTACAGCAGGAAGACAGGCAGTGCCTCAGATATCTGTTTACAGTGGATTACCTGACCGGCAAACGGTGCAGGTGAGTGTCTTGGTGTTGTGTTAAAATTGTTGAGAGCCTGATACAAAGTTAAGGTGTGTGTGTGTGATGTACTGACACACTCAGAACAGGCGCATAGCTTAGCACACTGTCTTTGCTTTGCTGCCCTCTGTTGGTGTTTAAAAAGCCACATACAGCTTTTAAAAGGAAATTATGTTTGATGGTGCATCTTGTAACTGGAAATAATTCAGTGACACAAGAGGGGTTTGTCTTCCTGATGAAGGAAACTCAAATGGGTGGTCAAGATCTAGGTAGGTAGGTAGGTAGGTAGATACTTTATTTATCCCGAGGGAAATTTAAGCAACCAGCAGCACATTAAACATTAAAAGAAAGATGCAGGAAATTCAAGAGCATAAGATAAAAAACACAACAATAATAATAATAATAACAACAATAAAAATAAAGAACAGTGCAAATTAAAACAGTGCAAAAATTTTGTGATGTGATGTGCAGTAAGTATATTTGTCCATTTCTGTGCATGTGTGTGGCCGGGTAGCCAGCAGTGTCAGTAGTACAGTGAAGTGCCGAGTGGAAAGAAGTGTTTATCTGTGTGAGGAGTAGTTGAAGAGTCGTATGGCCTGTGGTACAAACGACTTCCTCAGCCTGTCAGTGGAGCAGGATGGAGACAGCAGTCTACCACTGAAAGTA
>OMNN01082854.1:0-56417 GCA_900302755.1 Chromis chromis | reverse complement strand
TTAATTAATAAACAAACTTGCAGAGGAGCTCATCAGTGTCAGGGGCAATAACAATCGTCATCCGTTATTGTTTATTACGGTCCTCCCTCAACAAATGTTGCTATTTAATGAGGTTTCTCTACATTTTTTGTGTTTGAGATAATGACTTTTTCACCCTAGTGCGGAAAAGAAGAGTAGTTACAAATGACACAAGTAAGCAACGAGAAATCCAGCTAAGGTTATGCGGCTGTTACCTTGCTTTATATGGTTTATCTTGTTTTGGAGTTGCATATGAAAACAGGCCCGTGATTTGTTTACACTGCTTGTTTTCTTTAGCAAATCCCAATGGAGGCGTAGCATTTCACATCTATTATTCTCCTCTTCTCTGTTCTTCCCTGTTTCAGATGTTGACGGTGTGATATGGCGCCTTAGTCAGAATTTATACCAACATGGGACAATTACAGTAAATTTGGTGAATGTTTACAAGGTGCAAAGTTGTGCTGCAGGGCTTTGTTCTATGTGTCTGGTGTTCTTCAGATTGTGCTTTTTATTTTCCTGCACGTGTTTTATGCGTGCGTCTGTGTGTGTGTGTGTATTTAAAGAGCGTGTGTGTGTGTGTGTGAGGCAGAGAGGAGCTCAGGGTGTCATAGAGGTGTGCTGCCGTGCAAGGCGGGGGCGTCTTTAATAAATGTATGCTGATGTTGGAGGCTGCAACGATGCGAAGGATGCAAGGGCCCTGTTGTTATTTACTGCTGTGTTTGTGCACAGCAGCGAATCCCGGGCCTGCAAATGGCATTACAGCCCGTGATGAATGAGCATTAGGGTAAACTCATTTTAAAAGCATCCTGATTTATTAGCAGCCTGGCCTTCCATTTTCATCAGGTCAATGCTTGGCTGAAATTCCACAATGTCAGCGCCAAGGTCACCTCTTTATGGCTATTTTTAACCCCATCGCTCAAAAAAGAGCAGGAGAAAGGGATCCTATCACTTATTGTGGCCATCTACCAAAAATATCTAAGGGCTGGAGAGGTGCAGGAGTGAAGGCTCGTCCTCGAAGTGTGTGTTATGTGAGAGACCAAAATGTGGTGGTGGTCAACCTCCAATTATGAGCGCTAGTAAGACAAGAGCTTTAATGGCTAACGTTTGCCTTCGGGGAGGTTTATTACACACTGCTGTTTTGCAGAAGCAGCGTCAAATCTATAAAACGACCATTAGGAAGAGGGAAAAAATCAATCAAAATGCCATTAAAGTGGAATAAGTTGCCAATATTGCTGATGTGGTTGCGGGTCCTTTGATTTTCCTTCAGATTATTAGGCACAGTCGAGTAGTGACTTTGTTAAGGGAAACCAGTGTTGTTGGGGAGTAATATGTCTCCTGGCTTCATAAAGTTTGCTGCCTCATATTTCCCACTTTATTGATTATCCATTATCATTTGTCATGAGGTGTCCTAACTCAAGGGGAAAATATAACCCTCTTTCTTCACCGCCGCCTGCACTGCACAGGAGCATGGTATGGATCTGCGTGTGAAGGTACCAATCTCCGAGAAAAATGAGCAGAGAAATAAAGCACAGCCCTGTGCCTTGCAGCTCTAAGAAGGGGAGTGCGGGGTTATGGGGTGGGCTGGGGGAGCACCGTGGCTGGGAGAGACTGAAACAGAAAGCAGGTTGCACAAAAAAAAAGAAGCTGTGGCGGAGAAAGATAGAGACAAAGACACAGAAGAAACATAAGAGAGAAGGGCGTGCTGAATGGGCTTTGTTCTTCTTCCACCCTCCCTACTTTTTATTTCATCGTAAGGTAGATGAGGGATCACAGCACTGTTTGTCCTCTCCTGTGATAGTTTTCTCAAGGAGTAGTGTCAATGAAAGAAGTGCATAAGGGAAGATAGGACAGAAAGTCTAAGTGTCTTTCTGTTAATGAAATTCATTTAACAGACGCTTAATGATCCAGTCGGCAATCAATTGATCCTTTTCATTTGAGGCTTTTTAACTCTCTTTTTTTAATCCATTTTTATAAATCTTCAAATAAAGCTGCTTCGTCTTTTAACAGTTATATAGTGTGTGCAGTTTTCTAGATGGGCTCGAGAATCTCTGCAGTGTTGGTACAGGCACCAACCATGCCTGAAATGTGAATAGAAACATTCCTGGTATTGTCTGTAATGCTGCAAGTCTGTCAGGAGCATGCGTATATATATCACCAAAATGGCGTGCCTCAACCATTTCGTCACACAATGATACAATCCATTTAATCCAAATCTTTTTAAGAAATGATTTAAGGAATTTTTTTTTTTTTTGCTGTTGCAGTAACAGCGAGTCAATCCGGCAGGCTTCCCTTTCTGATTTATAATGTTAGTAGAGCAAGAGTGGAGATGAGAGATGCAGAATAGTCAGTGTTCATAACATAGATAAACTACATGAAGCGCCTGTGCTCTGGACTGAAACATTTATCTATAGAAAATCTGTATAGACACCAAGCAGCCGTCTAATGGACAAGTGTAGAAATACTGCACTAACAGCGGCATAGTGAATTACAGAATGTCCAGCTTGTCTTTCTTTATATATTTGCACTGTTTGAGTGACTTTAATTTTTCCATTCAATGTCGCAATTTGATTTTTTTTTTTTTTAAATGTGCACGTTAAACAAGCTATTATGTTTCATGGCATTTGCTTAGTGATATTTATGTGATTATTTTTTTGTGTCTTACTCCCTCTCTTGCCTTTCTGTCTTTTTCTCAGCCTCTAAAACAGTCCTCAACAGCATGCTGAAAGAGCCATCGTTAATCCCAGACCAAATTTTGGCCAAAAACATCTATCAGGTAAATGTTTTAAGCTTCGCTTTTATTTGAATTATTACAAAAAATCATTTCAATTGTTTGATTTCATGGATTTTTTTCTATTTTTAACTCCTTTTAATTGAATTTTCTATCTTTTTTTTTTAATTTCTCTTGCCTCTCAATTCAACATCTAACAAATCCGCCGCTCATGTACTGTGAGTTTTTAAATGTTACTCCGGCACCTGGCTGACAGACGGCATCAGCCGCTCATGTTTGCTGATGAGGTCACGTGAGAGCCGGCGGTCATGCCTGCCAATCTGCCAGCATCTCCTGTGTTTTCTCCTTTCCCCGCACTGTATGGGCTTTTCCCCCCTCACCTCCCTTACACCCACCCACCCCTTTTGGCGCGCCATAATATTTCTTCCCCCTCTTTTCAGTGCACAATAAATGACTGCTGTTATGGACCGCTGGTAGACTGCATCAAACAGTATCCTATCCCATAAAATTTTAAGCCTGAAATTGACGAGGAGCTATTGAAGGGGATGAGATGTGTCTGGCTTCACCTGACATAAAAGTTCTGCTTCACAGAGGAAGTGTTTCATCCTGCCTGCCATCCCACTATCACCAATACAGGGGGCTGTAAGGCGATGGAGGGAAGAGGAGGAGGAGAAGATAGGCTGATCTAAATACATCTCCTTGTGCATGCAGTGGATCAGACCCAATGTTCTATGATACAGGAAAAGAATTATCATTTAAAAGCTATGTGGGGGGAAAAAATAGCAAATATTCTTCTATACAGATTTTTAAATCGCTTTTATTTGGATTGTAGTGAGCTTTGATCACATCAGTTAAAATATTAATTTTGATTTTATTTATTCACAATTCACATGTATGCCTTTTGGTGTTACTATATTAATGTTTCCTCCCTGCACAACTACAAATACCCCCCTTTTCATGTAGCAATGCTTTGGCCTTGACCACAGGGGCAGAATGGGAGTCCAGGCTATTTGGGGGCAACCAGCTGGGTAGCAGACCAACTATTTCCTGGGGGAGGAGACTTATTTGAATGAGTGTACATGTGTACGTCCGTATGTTATTGTGTCTGTCCAGGCTTTCTTGTGTGTGGCAGGGCTGTGTTGTTCTGTTCATAGCCAGTCAACCCTGTCCCATCCTTCCCTCCCTCCACATCTCCCCCTCTTTTTACCATTCTGTGGCCGTCCTCTCAGTGTCAACTTAAAGTCTGTTACTCTTCCACAGAGAGTTCATGATAACCGCCCCACTGCTATGTGCTTTCAAAGAAGCCACACATGAGAAAAAGGAGCTCTTTATGCATGCATGTCAATCACGGCATATATGTATTAATTAGAATCCATTTTGAGTGATTGGTGTTTGTTTAGGGTAATATAATGCCATTAGAACTTTTCCTTTTCTCTTGCAAAAATCAAGTCATGCATATGTGACATCCGGCCTTCATAAGTGCACGATTCCTCTCTTGGGGCATCAGGCATCACACATCCTAATACGAAATGGCATTTATTCTAAAAGCATTTTTCTTCAGAGATTTTAGAGGAATGAGCAGAGCACCGGGTCCATGCACTCGATGCATTTTGTCAAACTGGCATTTGTATTTCTCATTTAGGTAATGCACTTTGGAGATTTGTTGTGAAAGCAGATTTAAGTTGACCTGAAACTTTGATTATGCTCCGCAGTGGCATGAGGAGAAGTGGCTTCCACTTTGCATAGTAAACCAATAGTGGAGGAAAGCACGTTCTTAACTTTAACTGATGTCAAACATGCACGGTTGAGATTACAGCACCTCATATCTGTGTGTTTTGTGGTTTCAGGGCATAATGTCTTGCAGCAGAATTTTTGCGAGTCACTTTTTGTGTTCACATAAATACTGTTTTAGAACTTCTAATGTAATTTGATGTTATTGCCCCTGCTCAGTCCACATTGTACCAGGACATTCTGGTGTTTCAGTCGACATGTTGGAATCCTTGACTTTATTCTCAGTGCTATCGGCCAAGAGCATGAGGTGCTGCTGCGAGACAAACTGAACGAGAGGAACCTTTCCTTCCTGGGTAAGCCATCTCTTGACCTTCCCATCACATTTTTAAAGTAGGTCATGGAAGTGTAGCCTTTTGGTAAGCTTAGTAAAGGAAGGCTGTGACATGACTGATGCAGTAGATGTTATCTGCTATTGATTAGCTAACAACAAAGAACTGTTATCATATATCCTTGGATGTTTATGCACCAGCCTATAATTAATATTTAAAGAATAAAAGCTGCTCTCGGTTTCATTAAGTTGAACGTTTGGTCCTCTCAGGTTGCAGTTCAGTGTTCTTGTTCTGTTTGTTTAGACACAAATCTTGATAATTTAACAGATTGTACCCATAAGCACATTTTTCTGATACCTTTTCCTTGTATTGTCAAAATTAAATCAAGGTGGCGTGTCCAGATATGAAATTGGGGACAGAATTTTTAACCCTCCCCTCCTCACCATCATCCCCTATCCCATCATCATTCCCTAGGTCAGATGAGTGATGAAGGATAAAAGCCATTCCCTCTGTCATTAAGACCATATCATTTATTTGGACATGGAGAGCTGACCTTTCTTCGGGGCTGCACTGAGGACTGTTCTAAAACTGTCAGAGTTCGGAGGGCACCAGGGCCACTGAGGCGGCCTCACCCCATCTGATAAATGGATTGGAAATAAGCTACCCAACAGCAGGGATGGCCCATTAATTTTAATCAAAGCTGATGTAAAAAGGCGATCAGAGCCGCATGAGAATGTCAACAGCCCAGTGGGTGTGAACAGAGGTTCCCATCCTTCTGCACACACACATCTACACCTACATTACCACATCCAGGATGCCCCTCGAAACCACAGGCCTTTTGGCAGCCTCACTGACCTCTCTCCGCTCTCTTTCTTCATCCTTGGCTGATGCTACCTCCTCGCCACCACTGACACCGCCACCCTCCATCTCTCCTCAATTCCCCTCCATGCCCCATTAGTTGAGCTTGGCTGGAGACAAAGAGGCAGGCCCTTGGAACTGAATGACCTGGTCAGCCCGAGATTTAATGGAGAAATCAGGTGTTGTAGGGATAATGGCCGAAGCACGCCAGGAGTCAAGGACAATAGCTGCAGCTTGCACAGGCAGGGGTCAGGCTTACAGAGGCTATAATGCCAACCTTGTCCTCTCGCTGTATATTTTATAAAGCGCTGCCAAACCTGCAAACTGGAGAGCAGCTCCGTAACTGGGCTTTACAGGTTTTTGTGCAATGACAGCGAATACGTGGCAGATGTAGTTAATGGTTTTACTGCACTTGCTGTCCTCTACTGCTATTTCTTCTGCTTTGCGAACACTGAGGGCTTTGTTACCAGCCCCCTGGTTAAAGTGGTTAGGTCAGCAGCCTGTGATTGATGTTCATAGAGGAGCCTGATTATCTAACAGAACTTGTTCAGTGAATAGAAAAACTTATTGCAGCACTTTATCTCCCATAGATGAAAACCAACTGAGAGCTATGGGCTATGACAAGACACCTGATATCATCCTGGAGGTTCCAGTTGGTTAGTATTTACATTATAAATGTCAGTATTTATTTAAATTAACTACTTTCTAACCTTAGGCATCTTTTTCTTGAAAAGTATTATGCTGTTGTTGAAAATGTTGTCATGTTAATGCCAGATCTTTGATTTTTGTGAATGACAGGGTGAAAAAAAGGGAAATGTCACTTGTCCCTTCTGGATTGTGCTTGTGTGGCTTGTTGTCACCATTTTTCTCAGCATTGCCATGTGTTTTTGTTTATGAAAAGCTGTGGAGGGACACATCGTACACTGGATCGAGAGCAAAGCCTCTTTCGGGGACGACCACAGCCAACGCACCTACCTCAATGAACAGTTCTGGAGCTACTGGAACAGGTGAGCCGTCTCTTTGTGCTTTGTTTTCACTCGTTTAAGCCATATAGTGTTGCAACCAACATTTTCTCTGTTTGCGTATTCTTTAAAACTTCTCCATTTTTTTCGACCACAAACCACCATCAGATTTTCTCAGTGTTATGAAAGCAGCTCATATCTCTGTCCAACAACGCTTACCACTTCCTCCCTGGCACAGACCACATTAACCGCACAATTCCACATGGTACATCGGTACATTACGCTACTTCCACATCTACTCTTGATATTGGAGCCCTTTTACGGTCTGAATGGTTTGTGTGTGAGCTTGATTGTTTCGTAGAAGTATACACATTGTGTTGGACGGGAAGCTAGGAAATGGATGATTAATGCATTGCATCTGTTGTCATGAAAACCTTTGGACATGAACAGGCCCTCGTGGTCTGACCATGTTGGAAATGAGATGTGTGTTTGTGTGTATGCACAAAAATCTATCAATGAATCCTAGAGATGAAAACTTGTGGAACATCACCTCCTGAGAGAACATCATTTAGTCAGTTTATTTTACTGTTTTCTACTGTCAGAACTGAAAACCCTTGGAGTGTACATTGCTTTTGTGATTCCTTTAATTTAGAAATTTTTGTGCTAATTCTTACTTTAAAAGTTACAATGGACCAGTAAATCTCAGTTGATTCCTATTAAATGGTGACAAAAAAATATCGTATTATTTAAAAAATTATATAAAAAATATCCACATTTAGCACAATACTCAGGTCTTCACTTCAAACTGCAGTAATCAGAGAGACTTTTGTGCTGGAACACACACACACACACACAGGAGTGGTGGCTGCTCACACATGGTCCTCATATCCCTGCCTCTCGTGGCGCTGGGTTCCAGTACCTCACCGAGGCCCTGATCCCCATCAGCTGTGATGGCCAGCTGACATGTTGTGACATGGTGCTTTCAGTGCCAGGAGGTTCCAGTCCTTGACGCTGTGTCCAGGTTTTCTCGTTTTCTGTGTCTTTGTTTTTGTTTTATTGGTGCATGTGCAGTTTAGGATCAGATTTCTGCAGACCGTAACTCAGAAAGTGAAGCTGTTTTTCCATGAATGAGTTTTCATATATGGGTAACCTTCCAGTCTAAAACAATAATGTGTATCTATAAAAAAAAAAACTTATATTAGGGTTTTCTTCATATAGATAACTAATTTCCATTAAAAGGAGCTTGTTAGATGTATTTTTCTTACAGTTCTAATGAACATTTACAGCATTTTAGCACACAAATTAAGTTGATAATATATGGGGTTTTTTTCATTGTTTCCTTTCATACATGATTTTTTGGAAGCTTGATATTTATCTGGCAAATGAAGTAGAATTTTAGGATTTTAGTTGTTGTTTTTGTTAAGACTAATATTTCTTTTATTATGTGAAAGGCAATAAATGCACCACATTTCAGTAAATGTTACTCCTGCCTATAGATGCCTAACAGAACAATCATTCGATTATCGGGCAAGATGAGTCATCCAATATCACAGAGCAGTTAAAATGCAGGAGACGAGGTCAAGGTCATAATTAATGGTGTGTTTTATTTTCTACGAGTAACATAGTTTTATCTTGAAATGGTCTACTTCCAGAGAGAAAGCACAGCCATTCTTTTAGTTTTTTTTAACTGTTGTTGATGTCAAGAACTAAAAGTCACTGAAGTGTAAATTTAAAAAGGGCCCAACTTTGATGGCTAGAATCTTTATTAGTCCTCATTAAATGCCTCAAAGAAAGTTAGTGATTGAAAACTAAGGCTTTGTTTAAGCTCTAAAACATTCCTAGACTATGTTTAATAGGACAGACTGTTTGAGTCAGACAAGCCTAAAATAAAATAAAGACAGCTCGTGTGATCAGCACCATGAGCTGCTCTCCAGAAATATTTCATTGTAGACGTAATTTAAAAAATAATATTATTTTTTCTCTTTTTTCCAACTTTGGGATGTGTGACAAAGGTTTACAGTAGGTTAAAGAATATCACAATACTTACAGCTTGTTCGGACAGTTAGGGTTAGTCTGAGCCTTGCATATTTGCCCACGGGTGTCTTTCATTTATATTCACTGGGGCAGTCTTGTCCAAGTGTATTAAGGAACTGACAAAGTAGATCCCATCATGTCAGCCAGCAGCCGAGTCAGACAAACATTGTGTGTCAAAAAAGAGAAAGAATGTCAGTCCCTTCAGACCCTACCTTTTCCAGCACCCTTGTAAATTTTAATTGACATTTACCACTGACATTTCCAAATGTGCTTTATCTTTCCATTATTGTTAGACCTCATGCAGTATCATCTGAGGTACAAGTGTGTGCACACATGTGCGTGTTTGTGTGTGTTTATAAAGTGAAAGCCGTGGAATCTCTGCACTGCAGTCACAAAAATATAAACCAATAAAGAAACAGGTGACAAGAGAGTGATTGGGTGACATCATTCTCCTTTCACTTCACTTCTAATTAGGGGGTTTCAGTTTATGAGTCGGGCCCTGAAGGGCTGACGTTTGGGGTGTTTGGTCATTCCTTCATTCCTCAAAGTCAGATTTCGGTGCTTGAGTCTCATTCCTTTGGTTTCCTTTGGTTTCCTTTTTGACTGCCCTTGGAATTGCACACCAGTGTTTGTAATTACTTCATTGCCCCTGATTGACATTTCCAGTGATTTGCTTATTTTTCATGAATTCCCTCTTTGCTTTAACTGAGCTGCTTCACCCATTGCTTGTGTTAATTGTTCTTTGTTTGCCCTCAAGCATCGCAGAGTGGGGACATGTTTTCATAGACGGAAAGGAAAAAAAACATAACTAATTTTCCCTCCAAAGCCCTCACCAACTGCATTTATCATCCAAACAATAGTCTTGCCAACACACTAACCCCATAATGAACCCCTCTTCAGTGGAGTGAGGGGTAATGACGCTTCACCTACAATGCTCCCAAGAAAAAGGAAAAAAGGATGGAAAAAAAATGGAGAGAAAAACGGGTCTTCTGCAGAATCAGACGGCGTGTTCAGGCCCAGTGCCTGGATGAGATGGTGAAGCAGCAGCTATTGGTGTCTTCTAGCCATCAATCTTAGCTGGTGGCGTTCCAGAGCCAGCGAGCCCTCTGCTCTGACGGATGTTCAGATAATTGAGTGATCCATCTCGCCCAACTATCAGAGTTGCATAAAAATTATTCACCTGCTGGTGAATATTAAACACATAATGAGCCTCTTGTGTGTTTTAGGAGAAGTGGGTAAGGTTAAACACAGCATGTAATGAAATATGGACTCTTGTGTGGTGCCACCTTAACTGCCCCTCCTTGATTATGGTGTACTTAAATCAATTATGGTTGGCAAAGTTCCTTCCATAACTGCGAGCGGCAGTTAAACTTCTGCTTTTGTATTTGTCTGTCTAGCTGATTGCATATCTAATCCAGAATACATGCAGATAATAATGATTTGCTGACTGTCTGATTATTGGGGCATTTACAAAACTGCTGATGGATTCATGTAGAAAATGAGACTTTGGTTTTTGTGATTGCTGACTACAAATTTTGTCCATTCCCTTCAAGTGGTTCCTGTGAATTTTAGTTACTTAATACGTAGTTGTCAGTCTGTGAAGCCCCTTTTTAAAAGCTGTGTATCTGGAACGAAGGACAAAAGACACCAGAAGTTTTGATACTTGATGGACGGATAAATGGATGCATCTATAGATCAGTGATTGGTCCGTGTTGTCAGGAGAGCGTGTATCACAGCTTGTGGGGGGAAAAGAATCCTCAGTCAAAATATTAACACCACATCCTTTCACATCAAAGCTCAGTCACAAAACAAATATCTGACAAAAAATGACTGCAGCGGTTCCTCTTAAATTGATATAATGCTTGTCTTTTGTGTCCTGTGTGTCTAGTCTTTGTCTTTTTCACAGTCTCACAGCATCTCTTCTCTGATAAAGTCCACTCATTATTAACACGTCAGATTATGAGGGGTCTTTGTAGCCCTTAGTTGCCCTCCATCCAGTGTTTGTGCACCAGGAAAGAATCAGTAAATCAGAAAATATTTTTTAGCACCAATAACAAAATTGCTTTATCCTATAACATAGCAGATTAAAGGTGTAAATGTAGAGTTATATTAACAGATTAAAAGCTAGTACTTCGCTTTGCTATTCATTATTTTCCCTCCCCCCATTCCACCCAACACAACAGACAGCCTGTATGAAAATGAGCATGGACACCAGCTCACCCCCCCCTCCCCAAAGTAAATCAGCTGTGCGATTCGTAAACTGAAAATGTGTCAGAGTTGAAAATGTTAGCACTCTTAATGGAGGCTTGAAAAGGTTAGATCTGATAAAAAGCTGTCAGCCGTCCACAAAAAAATGATTTATAGCGAAATAATGGGACAGTATGCCTCATTTCTCCCTCATATGAAATGGGGGTTAAGACTTTTGGGTTTGCCATTATACATCATCTGGCTTGACCACTTGGAAATTTGTTGAGACTCGAATGCACACACATGTATTATGTTTCATCTGGCTCCTTTGTTTCAGTAATTTTGCTGTTATAACGTAGATAATTTATGTTCTCCCGTAATTACTAGCAGAGAATTCTCATGCTCCAAAAGAAAATATCGATCTCCATTCCGATCTGTCCTTCCTTGTCCTTTGTTGTAACACTCCTTTGATGAACATAATGGACGCAGCGCTACAATTAATGAGGAAGTCGTAATTCTGAAGTCTCTCGGCAGACTGTTCCTACAGCATCACTAATCTGCTTCCTGACACGTTGGCTAATAAACAGACAGAAATAAGATTTATGTGATGTTTTATATTAGTCGACTCAGCTGCAATTAGACATCTTGAGTTTCTTTGTGAACTTTTTCCAATTACATCTGGAACCGCACGCTGTTGGTTTTACTGGTGAAATTGCGCGGTAATTCTGAACGTCAATCCGTTGGCGACATCAAATTAATTCTTTGATTCAACATATTGTACGTTGCCGTGCTTTTTTTTAATGGACATGTCCATCATTTTTGTTGAACTTTCCAAAGCAGTGATGACAGGAATGCTTAATTAGTGGAGTGTAATGATACAGTGAGTTGGAAACAACACTTATTGAATTTATCTGTTTATGCTTTTAGCATTGTAAAAAGGTTTAATGCTGCCTTCTTGGCATCTTTCAATGTGCAAATAGTTAGCTTTCACTTGAATGAATGGAGGTATTTGTTCCTATGCAGCAATAATAGGCTTATCATGTGTGTGTGCCTGCATATGTATTTTCCTCCAAATTGTCAGCTTATGTGGGCCCATTTAATGCAATAGTAGCGTGAGAGTATTAAAAGCCTCAGCAGCAAGGACATCATAGAGCCAGAGCAGATCGGGGATGTCACCTGAGAGAGGGCGCCCAGAGGCCGTGGCTGCTGCTGATAAAATGAGGCCGGACATTACATGGCCATCCCTGAGGACAGGTGCTGGCGCTTCTGGGGTGACAGTGTGACACCTCCAAGACCTGTGCCCTGCCATCCTTTACCTCAGGTTCCTGTCAGAGATGTGCACAACAAAGAAAGGGGGAAATAAATAATAAAAAAAACACATCTCCATGGCAATAGTGTCCTTTAAAGAGTAACTGATATTCACGAGGATCACGGTGGCCCAATATTCGATAGCTGCACCTACCAGCAGTGTGTTGAGCTAAATAAGCCACTCTGTTGTGATGTTGACAAGGTCGCCTTTTAGGGTTATAATAATTCATTGTTGTGGAGTTGTATGTGCTTAATATCAAAGCCAAATTCTGGTTAGAAAGTTAATTTCCCCTGTTTTTTAAAGGCACAATTTTCAGTTTTCCTGGTGCAACATAAGTGCCTCCGACATAGCCTTCCTCCTATTTATAGTTATGGATGCCCCATGCTGTGCAGGAACGTGGCCTCTTTTTATTGTTTCCTTTGTTATGACATCCTCTTGTAGAATATTCCACAGCTAGAAAAATAGCTATCCACAATGGTGGTTCCTTTAGGGCTTTGCAAGTGTTTGTTTTAGGGCACATCAGCACACAGAAGTGCAATGCTCGGCCCCCAAAGCACAAGCAACTTGGAATATTAATGGTAAATGACAAGCCGGCTCTGATGCTTCAAGGATTTCATGCTTTTAAGGATGCACATTTGGGCGCATTGTTTAAGGCGTCTGGGGTGTAATCCGCACTCTCAGGTCTCCAGCAGCCTCAGGATTTAGCTGCGGTTAAGCCTCCATGTCTCCCTATTTATTTTTCGTAGGGTTGTATGTGTGCATTATCCAAATTTGTCATTTGCCATTGAGTGTGAGAGCAGCTTTGACATGGCCGCTGTGTGTACAAACGAGGAGCGGGACAGAAAGCGGCACCCCAGCGATGCACACCCCTCCTCCTGTCTTCCTGCTCGCCTGTGACACTGTGAGATGGAGAGGAAAGCCCGGAGTAAAATGAGGTGCAAGCATGTCGACTCCACAAATTCCTGTTTTGCTATGGAACTTTTTAAAGACGAACGTACATTTTTTTGTCAGCTTTCACGATGTATGTCATCAGACTTACAGAGACACACTTTTCTTTTTTTTTAAAACCCCCTTCATTTTCTCAGTCCCGCTGCCTTTTCCCCTTCTTTTTTTCCCCCTCTACATTGACCTTCTGGGTTTCATTCCAGGAAGAAGTCAGCAGCATTTGTCAAAAGCACGGAGAATGGTGGGCAAGGAATAGAAAAGGGCTTTTTGTAAAAGTCAATCTAACAGGAGAATTTTAAATGGCTGCCTGACCTCCAAAAGACATTCAGGTCTACATTACCTTCAGTGTGACGTTAAACTTGCGGTAATATTTTCTTGACATGGAGACAAATAGGTTTTTGCACATATTACATGATTCTTTCTGTGCATCACACAAACGCCTGCGCAAGTCGCGAAAGGTCCAGAAATAACATGAAATAGGGAATTATGAGGATGTTTGTTATCGACTAAAGCTTTTGTGTTTTGCTGAATCTATCATAATAGTAATTTAAGCATATTCTCACCCAGTAGACACACACATTTAAGCTCAGGAGACACCACAGATATTTCATTCTTTCTAAGACCTTTAGTTAGGAGGCCTTTTTTCATTTCATGCATCTCTACAGCTGCTTCAGAAGCATCTTAACCCTGTCCAGCTAAAGGGTTTAATTGCGTCTTAGCTTTATGGTTGAGAGGGATGAAGGAGGTGAGAAGTCATCAGAGGATTCCTCCAGTCTCCGTCTAAGGCCTGAGGAGAGCACTCAACCATGAGTTCTGCTGCTTGTCGCAAGAAATGAATGAAACCAATGAAAGTGCTGAAAAAATGTAATTCTTTTCTCGTTAAAAGAAAAAATCCCAACTGAATGGAAGCAACATGGTCCTGAATTTGGTTTAAGAAATGGCATTTGGTGTAGAGAGCTTTTATTCTCTATGGCATACACGGACGGGGAAGGAATGCATATTTCAGTTCTGGATGTGCGACTTCATGACAGGGAAAATGTTTAACAGCTTTTTTTGGGAGATTATAGTTTCTTAGATTTATTATTTTTTTCAGATTTATTGATCTTGTTGGGTTTGACTGTTCTGTTCCTGCGGGCAGCATTGCTCCACGTACTCCAAAATTTAATTGAACATCATAATAGCCACTTTGGTTTAAGTCAGTGGTGTTCTACATGCCACAAATTATTGGTTCGGTTCAGCCAATTTATCTTAGCTTTAATTTATACGTCGGTCAGCAATGTCTCCGTGTATTTGCAGACACACACACACACACACACACACACAAAAAACAGTAAACAGTCTTTTCTATTTCGGACCAAAAATAACAAGAATATTTTTACCAAATGACAACCGAGGAAACAATGCTTCATATTTCTGCCTTTGTGTTTAAAGAGCAGCTCTGTGTGTACCAGATAATGTGCTGGTACTCGTGGTCTGCAGAGGCCCATCAGTCACTGTGTGGAGCTGGTCGCTTGTGATAAGTGGTTCCTTATAGATAACCTAGACAGTAGGCTTCTTTTTATAGGCCCACTGTCCCTCACATAACCTTGTTTTTTGTTGTTTTTTTCCTTCCACCCTGGCTTAATACCTTTTTTTTCCACACTGATTGTAGCTTGTTTAGTTTTCAGACTTTTTTGTTTTCCAGTCTTCTAATTTCTACCAAGTAATGAATGAATTTCCTTGTAAGCAGTGGTCATCTGGAACCGCAATTATTGGCAGAAATGTACTTCTATATCTAAAGTAAATAAACCCACAGAGATACAGTACATTTTGCATGCTTCTGTGGAACCGTAGTATTAAGTGCTATCCTGACTCAGAGTGACGTCTGTTTGTATTAAAGCTGCACAGATCCTGATAAAAGCTCTAAGTGATTTATACCTATGAAAAAGCTTTTAATATTCGGAACCAAGAGTGCAGAGTTCTTCCTGTTTTTGCTCTATCTCTTCCTGGATAATGCAGCAAATAACGGAGATGATTTTTACAGAATCGCAGAATCATTGTAAACAGGCGCACAGAAATATGCATCACCAAAACACTAGTCGGCCCCTAAACTACGTCAAAAGAAGCAATGCTGTTTTGAATTTCCTCCCATCATTCTAAATTGCAGCTAAGAAGAGGTTATATTATTTTTACATGCCACATGACCTCATCCGTCTTCAAAAATAATTTTGATTTATATTTTGAATTGTTTGTTTTGTACGTAAGACCCGTATCTGATTTCACGTAATGTCATTTTGATTGATGGGCCGTAATTGAGTTTAAATACCAGATGAAAAGGTATTTACTTTTGTGAACTTTTGCTCTATATTTCATTATTAATTCGCTCCATTGTGCTGTTGCCAGAAACGCTGAAAGAGATACAAGCACATCTGAGTCTTTCCTCGCTGGCCTGGCATTTGTTAAAGAGGTTCGTCAGGACCTTCTTCCCCCATCTTTGTTCCCAGGCAGCCCTCTCCCTTCTCCCGTCTCTGGTTTGAGTTTCACGTCTCTCGGCGGTCTGATTGCCTGATAGCTTAAACATCTCTGCCTGCCTGTCCTTTAGTGGGAGTGTGTAATCAAAGACACATGAGGAGCCCGTGTCCAAGCGCTGACCTTCTGATTTTGCTCATCAATTCTGGGGGTTAATGTACAAGATCTATTGGGTCAACAGATTTGTCTCCACAAACTCTGTCAGGTCCATAAACAATGAGGAAAAAAAATGCATCTGGTCATTGAGCCCTATTAAAACTCCCTAGAATACGCGTGCACTCATAGAATTACAATTTTCAACTCTCTTGTGTTGACAACATGTTTTTTTTTAATGTACAATCTTTATTTATTGACCTTTCTGGTGCAAACTTTGTGGTGGCTCAAGGAGTTAACAAGGTAATTATATGATCCGAATTCCAACTCTGTCCGCTGTCGATGTAACGTTTCATCATAGGCGGGAAGTTGAAATGGACGATACCCAATCCTTTTTCCTTTGGACTGATGCAAGATAACAGAGGCATACATTTCTGAACAAGTGAAATATAAACTCTTCATGGAGTTTAGGGGCTTCGACCCACCCCCTGAACAGCCGCCACAGAGATGTCAGAGAAATCTATTTCTCATTTTGAGCGATATCTCCATCAGCTGGCACATTCACACCATGAATCTTCCCCCCATGTTAAACCCAGAATCTGTCTCTCCAATGACGGCTGTGTGCTTTAAATGACCACTCTTATTTTTTGTAATGGCTGTCCGTGTGTCACGGAGGTTACAAGTGAACGGGCAGAATAGAGCTGTCTGGTGAAAGGCCTCTGATAGAAAGTGCCACTTCCATTCGAGCACAGCTGCAGCTAAGCCTCGGCTGGCTCACTGTCCGGCCCGACACTTCACATTCTCTTCCTCTGCGACTGGAATGGATGTGAAAACTATTAACTTCAGACAGAGTTTTGGCCTGACCATTCCTGATCCCTTCCTCCATTTCATTGCTTATCTGCAGTTTGATTTGTCAGGACTGGCGACTGTCTCAGACACCGTTTGCTTCTTGTTTATTTAAGTTTTCCGACTCTTTGTATTCCTTTTTTTAGAACTCAAAATCGAATCCAAACCAAAGTTCTTCCTGTAATTGCGAATAATACTGCATATACACTGTCATGCGTCATTAAATTACATCTTACATTACTTTTTATATTACTTTTCCATTGGACATACCATTGGGCTGCAGACTACACCTCTCCTAATTTGGTGATGAGGGGGTTTAACAGTTTGAGGAACTCTATCCTCAGAGCTGCTGACAGTCCACTCCCCCATGAGTCCCTGCTAAGGATGGAGCTGGTGGTTAGAGGAAAGACTACTGGCTCTGTTTTAAATATTCGCTGTGGTTTGAATTAGAAAGGGGATAAATGCTCTGAATAATGATCAGAAAACATTTACCTTCAGCTGCCCGGGTGAAACAAAACACTCTTGAGCGAAACTTTGAACTACTCCTTCTCTTTTTTTTCTCCCTCTCCCAGCCGTTTTGTTTTCAAATTGTAGCACTGAGTTCATGGGAAACTCACTCTGAGGTTACCTGCGCCCCTGCAAAGTGATGGAAAAAAGAAGGATTACGTCTACAAGAATGTTTTTGCAGTTAGTTGAAATATTACTAACCTTGTCAAATGTCATTTTGAATGAGAAAGCAAACATATTTTAATCAGGGTTTTAAAGGCACGGCTTTTCAAACTGCGACTCCGGGAGAAAGGGGTCAGCTAATTGCAACGTTTGATGTCATGTTTGGTCTCTCTCTCCGTTTTGATGCGACTGCCTGGAAGCATGCTCGCTCTCTCGCTCGGGCTCTCTCTGTGTCTCTCACACACTCACTTTATCATACATAGTCAAATGAAAAACTACTGAAAGGTCTCGGAGTTCTCAATGCTGTAATCTTCATAAAGTCTTTGCCTTGACTTCCTCTCAGCCCTCCTTTTCAACTTCAACCTCTGACCTCTCTCTGTGTGCATCACTGGAAGTTTGGCCACTCCACACAGACCTGACAGCGCTGAAGTTTAAGGATGTTATTCATAATTTTGTGAATGAATGGCTGTGCACATGCCAGCATAGCAAGAGTAGAATATATTAGTCCTTAGTCGCTCAGTCACTTTGTTAATATATGAGCCCTGCAGTGCTCTCCCACCAAACTATAACAGGTTAATCTTCCAAATTCAGTGTCTCAAATCTCTTTGGTTCTCATAATTACAGTTTAACAGCAGTCGAGGGGGGGTTGGGTAAAGGGATATACATTGTAAATTATGTTTGACAAGGTGGGGTTAGTGGTTTTGTCGCAGCTTGTCTTTAGTTATTACTCATACTTCCTCCTGCCACAGATAAGGTCTGCTGGTGAACATACCAAGGTGAGCGCTGGCGCAGGGCCCTTATCGCTAGCATTGATTTAGGGCAAGAACCCAGTGACAGAGGTCATTGTGCAGTAAAGCTATCCATCATTCCGGTTTGATTTCTGCTCAGACCTGTCTCCAAGTTGTCTACACACAGGTTGGCAGCGTAGAGGCCACAGGAGGGTTGGGAGGTATAATGTGGGCGGTGTGTTATTCAGCATTTTAAGACTAACTGCAGGTTGACTTGTATTGAGAAGTGATGTCTAGATATAATAAATTAGAAAGCAGTGTAAGCTTGATTAGAGTTTCCTGACGTTGTAATGCATTAATATCCACAACTGTGTGTCTTATATTTAAACCATTAAAATGTAGCCTTGGATTTGGAGTAGCTGATTGCCTTACGTACAGTACAGCACTTTCAGCAATCCTCCATGTGTCCTGTTTTCTTAGTATGTGTTTGAAACGGTCAGATTTTCCCCCCGATTTAAAATTCAAGGTAGTTCTCAGCCTGTGGTAAATAAATTTACAATCATAAACACAGGAGATGAGTGTTTTCCCCCTATGCTGGGGTGTTTTTTCAGATGTCTGAAGATGGGTATTTACTGCTGTTAATGTTGTTCATGGCCTTCGTGGCTAGACTTGTAACTTTTGGCTTAACTGTTCTATTTATTCTGGCATCAGGCTGGGGAGCTCATACTTTCAAGTATGCTCTGAGTCATATTATTGATTTGTCATGAAGATTATTTATTGCACTTTCTCCATAACTTCTGCAAAAGTTGGAAGCCGACGGAGATCCTCCTGGAGTGCACGCATGTAAATGGTTAGAAACTGGCTGTGCTGAATCTTGAGGGGGAAAGGTGCTCCTGCAGAATCTAAAGGTCTCTTTAGTTATGCTGAGAAAGCTAGCGAGGACGGCGGTGCTGCTCTCTCCTACCTTCCACAGGATAACTTAAGTAGCTAATTACACTTCAGTCTGTAATCAAACCCATGTCAGGTTGTCTGAGAACCTGGATTTGTATGGTGGATTTCAGTTAAATACAGGAGCGGCTTAAACATTTTATGGTTCTCTCCTCAAATTAAAGTTTTTTTCCCCGGCAATCCCCTCTAAAATATGTCATATCCCATTACACAAATTTGGATATGGTAAATTAGCGAGGAGAGTGCTTACGCTATGAATATGTTGACTTTTTTGTGCTGCATGCAGGGGGTTAGCTTGCTGGGGGTTGGGGGGTGTCTTTAACTCTAAAAAGTTGTCTTGAATTTTCTCCCCTCGGAAGATGATGTGTTTTTGCAATTCAAATATTTGCTCATTCTCTTCTCCATTGCAAAGCTCCCTTTGAAGCGGAAGAGTTCTATCAGGACCAATGACAGTGTGAGTGTGCAGCGTGACAGCGCAAGAGGCAGTGCTGGACTATTTCTAACTGCATATTTAAATAGCAAGGAAATCCAAAATCAAAAATGTATGCAAATGACGGCATGTTTTGCATGCTGATATTTTTGTGATTTGGGGCTTGCATATTCAGGTGGTGCTCAGTGCGTGCCTAGCTTTAGCAACATTAATCAGAATTACTTCATGTCTCCACCACATCCTTGATCTCCTTCTAAACAAACATTTCTGGGGGTGGAAGGCTTGCAATTTGGTAGATTTACTTTTAATGAAAGCCTTGCGTAAGGTTTTCATGCACTGCTTTAAGAGGAAAGACATACTAAAGGCCTTCGGCTTCATAGGAAAGTATGTAACTTAGAAATGCTCAATACTTGATAATTAAGATTATTTTTCTCTGTTGCAAACTATGGAGACCTTCCTACTTGACCTCCTTTACATTTATCACAGCTATACATAATCATTCTTCCTCCTATGTGAAAAAGCCTCTTCTCACTTAGATAAAGATTTTAGATGCATTTATTATATTGAGCATATTTACCTTGATGCTGCGTGCAGGTGCTTTGGGAGATGTAGCTGTTTATGCAATGAGCTGCATATCAAGACAAAGCCCTGGAAATGTGCCTGGGGCCTGTCTGCACTTCTTAAGGTATAGAAAATACAGTATAAAATAATTAATTGAATTGTCATCTGTACGAACAGTTCTTGCTCTCTGCACCCTATAATTCCAGCCTCTTTCTCCCCCTTCCCCTCACCACATTTTCCCTTCTTTTTTTTTTCTAAACAGCAATTAATCTCATTTTTAGTCCAATTTCCAGCCCTCTGCTAGTGTCAGAGCGAGTCCCCTGTTTTGTTCCTATTTGGCTTGGTTCCTCTGCATAGTCATTAAGGGCCCAATTAATGTCACCCTTTAGCTGAAGAGTGCTCATTTTTATTGGGGAGCTGACAGTCACCGCCATGAGTGCCGCAGTGTAATATGCATTAATTGCCCCGTAACACTGGTAATTACCAGTTCTTCAAGCCTCTCAGTAAACTGTCATGCCCAGACACGACTGCTTTGAAATAGATTACTCATTAGGGGGACCTGCCCTGTTTTCCAATGGGGGCTCGCTGGGTTGGCATAAAGACGAAAAAAATCTGGTGCTTGAACAAATAGTTGCCAAGAGCAATTTCCTATTACAACTTCCCTGTGACGGCTTTTCTCTTTCTTTCTGTCTTTCTTTTTTTTTTTTTTTCCTCAGATAGTTTTCCAGCCGTCACTTGAGGTAAGGATCAGAAGTAGAGTTAGAGGTCCATCACAGATCTCGCTGATAGCAGTTGGTTTGTCTTCGTGTCCCAGTTTGACTCTTAGAATGAAAATGTGCCTTGGGATTTCACCATTCAGAATATTGCCTTGGTTTTAACTTTTTTTTCTGTGTTGATTACATTTTGTTCATTTTTTTTCTCGCCTTTGTACAACATTGCCCTGAATGCCCAGAGACTAGAGCTGCATTGAAAGTGTCAGCGTTACGGCTTGATGTGGGGCATTTCAAGGCCTCTGTACATAAGATCAAGGCAGTGTTGATGTGAAGTTCTTGTTCAAATATTGATGCTAACTTTGCTCGACTCTCGTGTTTGCAAACTGTGGAATCTCTGTTTTAAACATTAGCTTGTGCTTCACAGTTCCTGAAACGTGTTCTGTGTCCCTGGAAAGAATTAAATTGATAGTGAACGCAAATAGATGAATTTAAAGAAACGGTCGGAGGACAAAAGCAGAGGATGTAATGCGGGTAACACCTTTGCTTTGCGATAAGATATTACAAAAGAGAGACCAAATCAAACAATGTTAGCGATCGCACACGCAATGCACAGAAAGGTGTTGGCCTGTTTAGTCACACTCGAAATAATATTTAGATTTCACCACAGCTTTGTAAACGCTCCAAGTGTTCGCTGGGCTCGATTCTTCTCCTGTTTCTTTTTTTTTTTCTAAAGCACGTCATTACCCATTTACCATAGCGAGGAAGAGAACAAAATGTGAAGACCAGGAGAAAAACCTCTCGCAAACACACACAGATGGAAAACACACACATTCATACGCACACGGAGCTTCACACAAAGGTGCTGCTTTTGTTTTATCTCCCTTATAGCACCTGCTTCAGGCAATCTGCTCCCACTCGTCTCAAATGAATTTTGTCACGGCCTTTCAGATTCTCAGCCGGCGATGCGCTAATGAAAGGAGATAGTACAATTTGAAGTGACCAGGTAGCAGCCAGCAGTGCACAGCTGAGAGCAAGGGATGGGGACACACCCCTCCTTGAAACAAAAGACAAGTCAAGCGTCCACTGATATACCCATTACCCTTCTCATTAATACCCTGCAGACCTCGGTGTGTGTGAGCGTGTGCATCTTTGTGCGCTTGTGCGTTCGTTTATCTGTTTGTGTTGGTTGAACACTTATCGAATTGTTTATGACAGGCCTAATTGGGCTAATTGAAGACATTAAGATTACCTGTCAGCTGTGTGTATCCAGACTCCCTTTCTGTCTGACAACTTCTGACAAGTGAGGGACCCCGTAGCATCCGTCATGATGGAGCATTCCCAGGCCATAATAGGGACAATAGGGGCCACTCTAATTTGATGTGGACAGCCTTAGCTGTGAGTATCAGCCATCCTCTCTGTGTGTGTGTGTGTGTGTGTGTATGTGTGTGTGCGCGTGTGTGTGTTAAGTATAAGTGAGAGTTGGCCAGGCTAATGGAGTCCCCTTTGGCAATGTGACAAAGCGATGAGGCAGTCTGAGGGGAAGAGTGAAAGGGGTTTTCAAGTGTTTAAGGACATGAGAGGGAAGGTGCTCGGGGTGACGGCCTTCACAGGCTGAGTGACAAGAGAGGAGCCCTGACATCTGTGTGTCTGCGTGGACGATCACCAATACCGCTTAATCAGGGATACCCATACTTTTTGGCATGGGGAAAGACCAAAACGCAACCTGAATTTCCACTTTGGGCATGCAAGTTCTTCTACAACAGTTACATAACACCTCTGTTTGGAAAAATCATCTATGCATGGTATGCATTGTGTCCATATTTTGTTTTTAGTTATTCTTAAATTTAAAACAGTTTTATTAAATGGTCCATTTTGTCCTCCAGATTTTTTTTTTAAGTTGAGCAGAGCACAGTCCTATCTTCTTAGGCTTAAGGAATGTGCCTGTGCATATCTGCATCGACTCCCTCACTCCTTTTTTTCCCTCCACATTCGCCTCTCCTGTGTGGGCATTGTGTGGGGCTCTGCAGTGTCGTCGCTATGACAGATCAACGCTGTCAGCCCAGGAGATCCCTCTGTTTGTTTGTTCTACTCCAAAAGGGGTTAAACTGTCAAGTTGACAACTCATGAGACCCTTAGACTCTGCCCTGCTGCCTCTCTCGTCTCCCTCGCCGCGGCTCCCTCCCTCCCATCCGCCTTCATCCCCAAACGAGTGAAAATCAATACCAGATTGCCTGAGAACCACTGTTTGGTGTGGGCCTGACCCCTAGATGTCCCCCACTCTGCTTCTTTCATTACATGTAGCCTAGTATTTAACTTCCATCCTGATCCCTCGCCTAATTAGTTTCGATAAGCTCTGAGCCTCTCTCTCTCCCTCCTTCCTCCTCTATCTCTATATCTCTCTCTCCTTCTCTGTTACACGTGCATTAGCACACGAACACCGCAAACACATTGACATTTTTTTGCTTTCTTGTCCTTTGAACGGACACTCTAGGCTGGGAGTAATAAAAAGACAAATCCCAGCGCACGTCCAGAAGCCCTTGGCTATTCTTGAGCTGGGATTATTGTTTTGTTTGCTTAGCAGATTTTTAAAAACTACAATGAAATTAGATTTTCACCCCAGATCGTGAGTGAAAACACTGGGGATATCCTGTGTTGTCCAAAACTAATGGTGCTCTGTGGTAGGCCTGTTAGCATGACTACCCCCTTACTTCTGTGGTTTTTCATGAGGCCTCCTTGTTGGCGCGTGTCTCTGTTTAGTTGTCACACACAAAGTAGCCATTGATACTGCATCACTGACTCTTTACATTTTTTAATACCTAATACTAAACCTAACTGGGTGACACAAATACAGATAACCGATAAGTTCCAATGGTTTTGCTGCAGGAGGTCTGTGACTGTGTGTGTTTGTGTGTATTTACGTACCACCCAGATGTCCAGGTGCCGCCACTGCGCCGGCTGGCCCGTCGAACACTGACAAGCCCCAACGACATGTCGGCCCCCCTGCTCTGCTCCCCCCCAGGGGCTAAAATTACCCTCAGGAATGTAAACAGACTGCCGAGTAAGCACACGGATTTCTGTGGCCCTTCGCCGGCGTCCATCTCCAAAACTTGCCCCCCAAAGTGGGACAGTTCCATTTTGGACACAGAGGCCAAGGTTGCTGGTGGGGATACCTTAACCTGGAATTGGCCGGTTCGCCGCAGCAGTTCTCTCTTCAGCGGTAACACAGCGTGTCCGGTGATGATAATCGTATTGCCGGACTGCAAATGTTCTGTGTAACAGCTGAAAAAGAAATCTACTTTTTCCCCCCACTTTTTTATTCCTCATATCTCCTTTCCCCATTTCATTTTAGCAGACAGATAGGCATTCACACCAATTCATTAGGTGTGTGGGGTAGCTGAAAGCGGTGGAGTCTGGGTGAAGAAGTTCACTGGGCCGGGTGCTGACATGTTGATTTAGTGGTGGTAACACGACTGCACTTCCAAAGGTGCTGACTTGGACGAAAGCCAGAGCTCTTTTTCTCTCAGGGAGACATTAGAGACCACACTCTAATTTTGGGGCAGGGTTGTTCTCATGGATGCAGAGGCCAGGAGGGCCTACACAACAAACATTCACACCTGCCTTTCCACGACTTTTGATTCAGCCCTCACTGAAGTGGTCGCAGAATTTACGATGCAAGACTTATTCCTGAACCTTGATGTAGAGATGGAGTCAGTGGATAATACAGCCTTTTCAGAATGAGTGGCTTAGAGAATTTGTAAAAATGTCATCGAAAATTAAACATCGCTGTAGCAACTTTATCATCACAAATTTGTTGAAACTGGGAAAGAAGAATTGGTGTTTTTAGAATTTGTTTAAAAATGGAGCATTGTTTTGTATACATTCATCATTAAATGTCTTTAATTTGTAATGTGACTGCTAGCCTTATGGGCAACTTGTTTGTGTGAGAGAGTTTAGTGGTGCGTGTGTATATTTATATGTTTATTTCAATAACATATGTGGAAGACAAACAGCCAGGAATATGGCACGCATCCTATGACCTCACATATAAACATGATATCCACACATATACACACGTAACACCGTTCCTCTGCTGCATGCATCACATTTGCAGGCGCCCGGTCAGGCTGACGCTGCCCTAGGAAGGGCAGATAGGGTTACAGTGCAAACTGTTGTTGATTAGGGCCGTGCCTGTAGTGGGAGATCATCCTAAATTGAAGACACATTAGCCGCCAGGGTTAAGGGCAGGGATTACGGGCCAGGGCTGTGCAGGGCGATGGAGCAGCGGCAGACACAAAATGGCTGTCCCTCTGCCTGCCTTTTCCCCAGAGACAGGTGGCAATTATCGGCCAGGGCTGCTGGGAGTTCGCAATAACAGGTTAAAGGAGCATGTATCCCCCTGACGATGTGGTCCTCTCTGTCTGCACAGCGTCCCAGCCCCCAGCCTGCTCGCCCGCCACCACGGGAGCTTCCTGTCTCCAAGCAGAACTCGCAGACATGGGGATTCATCAAAGGCCAGAGGGACTCTCTGGACAGATCTCCAAATTAGCACTGTGGTCAGTGTTTGGCTTTAGAAACTTATAAGCCTCATCTGAAAACAGTGAAAGCCTCAGAGATTTTTTTTTGTCATCTTTACATCCCCTGTGATTTATAATTAAGCCTCCTAATTCTGCCCAGTGCCTATATTTATAATATATTTACACAAATCCAGATTCAGACACAAATACCGCCTGCTCATGATTTCACTGCAGTGCTTGCATAGTAGAGGCCATTTGCAGCCATCGCCATAATAGAATTTAATAATATCCGCATCAAGTGTTAATGAATACCCACTCAGTGTGTCATAACTGAAGAGATCAAGCCATTTTCATGATGTAGAGGGTCATTATAGAGGATGGGGAGTCGATATCTGAGAAAAGATCAGGTGAGCTCTGACTGTCTCAGTGTTAACCCTTATACAGCCAGAGAACTGCTGAGACAGACTATTCTTATTATTACATTCATAATACAAAGGCAGATGAAAGCGATCCTGTTTGCAAAAGAGTAAAAACGCACAGACAGTTTTTATCTGAAGAATAAGTTGTTCCATAATTCCATCCCTAACCTTAACATAGATTGTTCTGGTGTCCTCACAGAGCTGTCGTCGGTCGGTTGTTTTGTTGTATGCGATGTCCTCTACGCTGTTTGGTTCAACTTCTGAACATTAAACAGACAAAGCCCAAAAAGCCAGACCACACCTTGTTTGGTTTCGCTCCACATCCAAAGCAGACCGGAGTGCGTCAAAGCGTGTTGGACCGTGACGCGGCAGATCTGAGAGGGGGACCAACGCACATTACACACACAACGCACACTTGTCCCTCAGATATGTGTTGCTAATGTGGTAGGCGACATGCTCAGTTAAGGGACTTAACGAGTTCCAAACACTGATTAAGGCTCCTCCCTTCAGCTGGAGGATGTTTGGTAAGCATGGCATTGTACAAACGGCTCCTAACCAGGACCAAATGGTGTCACGAAGCAGGATTTCTGTATCTTACCGTTGCGCTATCGAATGGAGAAAAAAAAAGGTTGATGCTTATTAGCTTATTCACTTAATCATGTGTTAGGCAGTTATCAATCAGCTGTCAGATTGCATGTGTGTGTGTAAGGTGATAAGATTTGGGTTAATGTGAGAAGGTGGCTGAGGTGATAGGAGACTGTAGGGGGTCTGAGGTCAGAGAAACTTGATCAAATCAGTAATGGGAGGTAAAAGCTCCCACAGTACAGTCCCGTCAGGGGAAATTAACAGCATTAGAAGTTGAATGTTATTTATAATATTATAAGAATCAACTATTTCTAATGTCAGATAACCAAAATGAAAAGCTTAGTTTAATTGGTAATTTTAAAATGTTTACTATAGTTAGTTTTAACCACCTTATACAGGTTAAAAATAGGGGATTTTCCTTTAAATACCACAAAGTTAACATTAAACAGTTATTCTATTGGAGCAAGTTTTAACAACACTATAGAGCTTTGCAATATGTCGTTTTAATACCATACTGTATCTGGATTCAAGTTGAAATATCAGTATTCAATTCTAGTTACTAAATCAGTTTTTTTTCTCAAGGCTGCATTGCAGATAAGTGATTTACATTAATTTGACTATTGTAATTTAGTGAAAATGGCATCAAGTGTTTATATTGTCATCAAATTCACATTTTTTGTATTTCTCAATTTTGATGTGTTTCAGTGTCATCTCCCAAAAAATGTCTTTAGATTTGATTTTGTACACTGACCTATTTGACAGAACGATTGTTTAAAATCTAAATGAGCAATTAGTCAAATCGTCTTCCATCTCTTACATGCAAATATTAGAGGTGGTGTATCTTACAATTAAATGTACCACAGTGTTTTCGAGCTAAAAGTGGCTCAGGTTGGGTGTCAACTAATTTTGTCGCGGGTCAAAGGGGCCGAGGGCATCTTCTGCTCCAGAGGTGAAAGTGGTTTCTGTGGTTACCAACCGAAGCGCTGGAATCCTCTCGTCTTTGTCCTCGTATCGATACCTCGCATTAATGAGCA
This sequence comes from Chromis chromis, assembly GCA_900302755.1. Classification (NCBI taxonomy): domain Eukaryota; kingdom Metazoa; phylum Chordata; class Actinopteri; family Pomacentridae; genus Chromis; species Chromis chromis. Next base: position 29,268 of record OMNN01082854.1, on the reverse strand, counting down.
CGAATTAGCTCCCACTGCAACATCCAGTTCGCAACGTCAAGTCAACCTGACCTCCCACACCTCATTGGACTCACACATTACACCTCCACACCTCTATGTTAAACACTACACTCCACAAACATGCATGTACACACAACACACTCTCCAACGGCAACAGAGATAAATCACATCTTAGGCCTCTGTTCCACGTTAATTACGATGCTTGTGCAGGTTTGGGAGATAATAATGTACATTTGTGTGCTACTGTTGCCTTGTTTTTATAGTTTACTCACCTGAGTTGAATTGAACTATTTCTTGAGAGTCTATTCTTAGCTCTTGTCATGTTAATAACTTGTCTGTGGGATGTCAGCTCTTCCATTCAACTCCTGTTATTTATAGACAGTAGGATGTATAGTTTGTAACAAGGGATTATTTACCTCCCTGTTCGAGGACGCCCCTCTGAGTGGAGCGAGCCTTTAAATATCCTGTTTATGCAGCTTCATCATCAGACTGGCTGATTTGCTACAAACAGCTACTGCAAGGCCATTAAAATACACAAGCTGCATGTACAGAGGCCATATCACCTGGCATGCAGGCCCTGGGTCACTACAACGCTCTAAAGCTCCACACTTACAAACACATCACACAACCATTATCTGACCCTGTAAATAAACTCCTATAGGCAGCTCCCTATAGAAGAGACTGACCTCGAAACAACAGGCCATTTGTCACTAATACACACATTTTCTCTCTGCCGTCTGCTATGTACACAGCTCTTCTGTCTCCAACACAGAGACTTTTATTCCTCTCTTCCCCCCCGATCACTCTCAACGCTGTCCGCCGTAAAAAGAAGTTGAGCAGGTTCCATCATTTTTGCATTTCAGAGAGCAGAGAAAAAGACTGACTAAAGCTAATGTTTGGCAGCGCCTTAGTGGCCCTACCTTGTGACCTGATGTATGGATGCTGAAAACAAAGAGGGCTTTGTGGAGAGACCTCAGAGACACAGAGTTCACCCTCAGGTAGAGGCATGCACTGTCTAAATCATTGCCGGGGCGTTTGTTTAAAATGGTTCTGCGCGGTATGTAAAAATGAAGTGAGGGTGTTTTAAAAGTGGAGCGTAAATTCATCTTGATTTTATTGATAATTCATCATGTCGTGTAATGTATTTTGGCAGAAGTTCTCAGCCCCCAGTTTTAGGAAAGCTTTTTCTCACCAAACGTGGCAGATCAAATTAACCTTGATCTGTGTGTTGGGTTGAAATGTTAAACTCAGATTTTAATTTTTTTTTCGGGAGGGTGTGCTGTCTGACCTTCAGCAACCTCCTCCAAAAATGAAACCGGCAGAAACAACGCAAGTTTGCACATTCTTTGACGGTTACAGTTGGTATTTTATTGTACTTTTATTACCTCTTGCAGTTCATATTTTTGCACCCCGGCTCTGTGTAAGTAATGCATTTATGGGTGGCGCGTTTAAGATGCAGAGATTTTCACGAGGCTTGGCTGCATGGCAGGGTGTTTGTGCACAGGCAGACACTAATAACACTCCCTCTTCGCTCCCATTCAAGGCTTTTTGTTCCTGAGTGCCTCGCTCTCATTAAGCCGCTGTAGTAAGCTGCTTGGCACCTGCTTTAAACGCGACCACCAGCCGCTCATTAACACTAACGAAAGCATGGCTGGCAGCCGCAATCCACGCCCAGGCTCGTCAAGTGGCCCTCTCGCTGAAATTAGCTGCATTTCACAAACAATTTCACCAACTCGTTACATAGTTAGGTGTTTATTGGAAGATGGCTGACTCCGACTTAGAGGTGGTGTGTGTAATAAGCACATGCCAGGTTAAAATGAGCCAGCCCACATAATAAACCATAATTTGCCTACAAATTTAAACTGAACTTCCACTCACTTCCTCAGGCACTGCAAGACACAAACTTCAGAGGGACTGTACACAATAGTAGCATATAAAGCATCATACTTTCTATTTATAATCGCTTTCTGTAGTGTCTGGATGCTGTTTGGAACTTTTTCTCAAGAATCTCATGCTGTAGCCATCAGGCTCACTCTTGGCCCCCTGACCGTTCCCTTCCCCCTCAGTGTTATTGTTTCTATTCCCAGTCTCAGATTTTTTACCTCAAGGTCCCTGTAGTATTGACTTGTATTAATCCTGAGTAGGATTCAAAGTCCATTTATTTTCTTTACGGTATGGAAAGGCCTTGGTGACATGGCTCCCCAGTGTTTATAATTTTGCTTGTTTCAATTTGTACTCGGCCTCCCCTGACAGACCTGGGACATGATGTATTGTGCACTGCTGCCTTATCTGTTGATGTACAGTTTTAACCTTTTCAGAAGGTTGCCTCTCTCCACTCTGTGTAGACCGGTCTCCCTTTTTTTTCTCCTTCCCCTTTTTCAGCCTCACCTCCCCATCCAGAGCGCAAGAAATACATACAGCGCGGCAGCTGAATAAAAAGAAGAGCCATAACCCCTTTTCCGAAGTCATCTAATGTAAATGTTTAGGTTTTGTTTCCATAACATTTCCATATTAAGAGTTGGCGGCCATGTGCAGCAGTGGACCATGGAAATGATGAGAGTTTTGGGGGCTTTAGCTTTGTGCGGCGCTGAGAGGCTGAGCTATGTGTGTGACATTGTGGTGAACTTGCAGTGTGCATCTGCAGGCTTTCTCCAGGGCTGTTAGCTTTGGCCTGTTTGCTCATAGATACAGCACCGTAAATCACACACTGTAAAACGTAGAATGCAGGGATGGGGTACAGAAGCATGTACTGCTGCGAGGGCCTCTTGGAGGGTGTGTGTGTGTGTGTGTATGTGTGTGTGTGCGTGTGTGTGCATGTATAGCCACATATTTTCTTGTACATGTGTCTGTCTCCATACAAGTACTGTATGTAGAACATGCACCGCCTCAAGGCCCAGTCAACACAGCACAGTATATGTACAGCTGGCAATGCCACAACAGCTGAGTCCTGTCCCCCGTATTTATAATTTATGTGGTCACAATACCTTGTCAAAGTTGTAAGGTCAAACGTCTACGTGTAATAATCTCATAAATTATAATCACACAGAATACTAAGGATTCCTATAATCATTATTAAAATAGAACCGCAATGTGTGGGGACGCAAAATTTTAATATGAAATGATTGATCACGGGTTCAAGGTTTTATGTACTTTACCTTGAAACTGAACTTCTACTGCTCTCCATGGTCCTCTGGCTAGCTTCCTGTCTCGGTCTCCAGGGGTACCACAAGATTGTTAACCGTCTGTGGAGAGGAGTATCTGGTACAGGAGCACTGTCAGCCCCCTCGAATCTGCTCTTGCATATGGGGGCTGAAGTGCTCTCCATTCAGAGTTCAACTGTGACATGTCTTTATGCATGGCAGCTAATGTTCAAAGAATAGGCATGATCTATATGAGGCAGAGAGGGGCCACTCGTGGCTCTTTGGGGTTTAATAAATAGCTTGAAAGATGATTTATATGCTTTGTGAAGAGAAGGAGTGAAATAATGTCAGACAAGAGCTTCTCCATTTTAATAGTTTCTGCACCTTTTAGCAGGACTTCACGTGTACAGTAGCTACGAACGTACTCTAGCTGCAAAATGACAAGGACAGAACAAAATACATGAAAACGTTTTACATTTAAACAGGCAGAATTTGACTTCCCAGCCGCTTGGCAAGTCATTATTCATAGCCATTAGGAACTGCAGTGCTCGGCCAACTAAGGCAAAGTTGCTTTTGCTTTGAAAGTGAATGTGAATGAAACAGCTGGACACTGCTGGACTGGCTAACATTAACCACCAGATGCTTTGTGCTGAACTCTGTGTGCTCTGCTATGTGCCAAAGGCTTCTGATGACAGGATCTGGGGGCCTTGTTGTAGCGCTTTGTTATTTCACGGATTATTGTTATTTCACTGCCATTGTAATGTGATCGAGTGTGTATCACTCTGTCAGAGAGATCTTTATCTTCCTGGCGGTGTTTTTGTTTGATTCAGCACAAGTTTCCTGGATGGTGATCAAAGGAAAAATACCTAAGCTGCCTTATCTCTCATAGGTCTATCTCGATAGCGTCCCATCTTTCTATCTCTTTACTAACTTATTCCTGCTTTTTTTGTTCTGCATTGTACATCCAAAGCCAACACTGTAAGCATTTTTATAATATGAATTTGAAAGAAAGTGCATAATTCATTGGTAGCTACTTTAGAACTCTTGGAGATGATAGCAGTGATGTACTAACAAAAGGCCAATTTTGTTCCATTTGTTTTGCACCGCAGGTTTGGTCCAGGCCTTGTGATCTACTGGTATGGTTTCATAGGAGAGCTGGACTGCCAGAGAGACAGAGGTATCCTCCTCAAGGACTGTTTCCCTACAGACATTGTCACCCTGTGCCATGCCACCCAGCAGCACCGACTACCAGACAGCCAGAATAAGGACAACGAGTGAGAAAATATCAAAAGTGCAGCAAAAAAAAAAAAAAAGTAAAGATGCGAGAATGAATGGGAGGAAAGAGGTAAGACAACAAGGAAGGTAGGGACACTGAACTATGCAGGGGTGGATACCTAAATCCGGAAGTAATTTGGCTTTCCTGCAGTGTGAGACTACTGGCAACAAAAAAAATCTGCCCTGAACTCCACCTGACCTTCTTTCTCTGTCCGTCTCTCCCTTTCTTCCTCTCATTCACTGCCCCAAAGCGACCACATGTAAATACAGCGTTCTGTATATCTGGCAGCACAGGCTCATATTCATACCTGCGTGTGAAAACATCGTCTCGCAGGCTGTTCTGGTTGTGCTCAACACCTGGCCCTTGGATGGCCTCTCTCTGCGGACGGCCATGGTGTGAGCCAGGGCCAAAGCAGGACATAAGGCCCTTCCTTATCTCAGCCAAACCCCTGGCCTTTGTCACTCCTTCCTCCTCCGCTCCATAGGCAGATAAAGAGAGGTGCAGTCTGGGGGCTGGGTGGACGCCTGTCTCTCACCTGCGTCACTCGGTGCCCTCTCAGTCACTCTGCAGGGGGGTAAACAGGATAATTTCTGATTAAGGCTGGCCTCACTGCGACCTTTTTCACATTCTAAAATCTCTTTTTTTAGGACAGTGGTTTCAAGCAAATATTTATACTGCAACTACATTTCATTGCATTGTACGACTTTCTCCAGAGTTCATTATTTTAATTAACTGCAATTAAAGAATTATCAATGAATTAACCATAAATAATTGCTTTTTTAATGTTTTTTTTTTTAATCTGACTAGTTTTCATTCTGTTGATTATATAATTAATTTGTGCTTACTGTTTGGGTTCCATGTAAAACTCCTATCATTATTGATTAAGCTGTTAGTTTTTTTGTGATTACTTGATCAATCATTTAGTCTGTAAGTTTCAGAAAGTTATAAGCAATGACCATAACAATTTCCCTGAAGTGCTAACATCTTAAAATTGTTAGTTATGTGAGGCCAGCAGCCCAACACCAGAAGATTTTTGGTTTACAGTGATAAGAAACATAGAAAAACAAATTGTCACATTTGTGAAGCTTGCATTTTTTTCTTGATTGTATTAAACCATTAGTTAAGTATCAAAATGAATTGTATATGAAATTGGCTGTACTGGCTGCAGAGGAATTAATGGATCTGTTGAGATATATACTGTAAAACAAAAACTCAAATCAACTTCTGTTACATTCAGTCCCACATTTTAACGTGATAATTTGAAAGAACATTTCTATTGTATTGTGTCATTTTTTATATGTTTATTATTAATAAATCAGTTTTGAGAAACTGTTTTGAATATGCTCTTGTGATAAATACGACCACCATAAACTTTGTATTCCCTATGCAAGTGCCTTCTGGTACATAGAAACACCTGATTACCATGTAAAGGTGTGTGACTATGTAGTAGTTGTCTGTTGCACATCTTTATAACCCCGGTACATTTTATGAGCAGATACTAATGGAAGAAACACAGCCGGGCTAGGGGAACCAGAAGTGAACATAAAGTTGAGTGATGCTTTTAGAGGCAGATATGCACTGCCTATAGGGGGTCCCTGTCCAGTCCCCTTCTTTATGACACACAAAACGATAAGAGGAAAGAAAGTGAAAGGGTGAAGAACCTGCCATCACCTCAGAGGATGCATTTTATAAGAGGGGAATAATTTTCCATATTGTGCCTTATAACTGTGGCAGTATTGGAACTGAGTAAAGAAGGGAATTTGTTTTTGTTCCTTAATATTATAGTGACTCCAGAACACCTCACCTGCATAGAGATGAATTAAAGCAGACCTCAGGTGAAAATAAAAGAAGATATACATGAACTGGTGCTGTTGTCATGACTAAATGTGACACACTCTTCTTCTGTTATTGAAGGAAACTTCCCCATATAGATTAAAAATGAGCTCTCTTATGTTTGTTCTGCAGTCATGCAAGGTTCGCGCAGTTAGAGAGATATGGTATGTGGGGGTTAAATACCACTAAAGTGTTGCTTGATTTGTTACCCTTAAACCTCTAACCCTCAGCCGGCTCCCTTCTAGGCCTTGATCCCTCCATGAGGAGGCCACTGGGTCACCACGGGGTCGCCAGGCGGCCATGGCTTCCTCTGTCAGCCCCCCCTCCGCTCCATGTGGTACAAAACAACTGTCCCCATGTGTCCAGTTAAACCCGGCCCTATCGCCTGGCCATGGTATGCTTAGACATCAGTTTATGGCTCCTGTTGGACACAAAAACAGAGCTATTTTACTCGGGGAGGGAAAATTCTCCATTGAATAAGAACAGAAAAAAATGGAAAACAGCAGATTCAGTTCCTCTCAAGTTTCAAGCCTTCCTGCCATTGTTTTCCAAGATGGCTGTTGCACAAAAGAGGAGCCAGGGTCAGCTCCTATAAATTAAGTTCTGCACACAATGTGCACTAAATACAGCTTTTTTTAAACCTACTTCAAAGGCGAGGGCCGGCATCAGCGTCAGCTGACAAGATTTCCATGATGTGAGAGCAAATATAGGAAAAAAAAGCTCCCATTTGATGATTTTTAAGAGCCAGACATCTTTATTTTGTGTTTTGCTTGCCCTTGTCTCCCACCCCTTTTAGATTCATTGTTCATGTCACAACAATGGGGCACTCGAGTGCTCTCCGAATAAGGCCAGTTTGGAGAGGTCACTTCCTGGGGCTGTGAACACCCGTGTTCTGGAGAAATTTGATCCTCAAGAGGCATCCAGCAGAAACAAAATTCCACATTGTGTATTTTTTCATTAAAGAAATTTTTGATTTATTGTATGAGTGTTGTTGATAATTGGTTGAGTGTGACAGAGAAACTGAGAACATATCAATTTCTTGTTGCAATATTACTAAGAAATGACATGCAGTGCGATTTAGTTACACATTTCATTCTGAATTGTAATATTGGTTACAATTCTTAAATCTGTGACTCCCATGTGTCATATTAGTTTGACGCACTTCACAGCATCCACTCTGTCTGCCCTGGGCCTGCAGGCTATTGGAAGTCCGCTATTCACTCAGATGTACATCTTGGCCCAATCTCTTCCAGATCCTGCTGTTTTATGCCTCTTCAGCCAAGCTGCTAGATAGACCACTGAGACACAGAGAAAGAGAAAAGAAGGACAGAACCAGAGACGGAAGGGTAGGTTCTATCCCTCCAGCAGACCACCAAACGGACTTCCTCCACGCTCCTGTGTTATTTATGTGGAGAGAGCTCTGGCCTGTTTCTGCCCCAGGCAGCATAGTGCTTTTAGTAGGGATCCTCTCAGCCTCCCTCAGCCAGCTAGACATCACAGGGTGGAAATAAATAAAGGTTCTCCTGGAAGAGTCTGAGCAGCCAGTTTGAAATTAAAAAAGGATTTTTTAGAAGACTTGAATAACAGCACTGGGAAAAAGAGGCCTCTCTGCACCGAGCTGAAGCAGATATGAAGAGATTTCGTCTTTATTTTTAGGAAGCTCTACCCGCTAATCAGAGGCTGTTATTTAAAAACAACAATGGATCATGAGAAAAATGGTCGGGGGGATTTTAAATGGCAAAGCGGTGGTTGTTTGATTGACAGGATGGAGGACAGATGAGAGAAACTAAACAACTATGACACATTAATCTACTCATAGTGGTGGGGGAAGATATGGAGGATAGTTTAGTTTCCTGTGACTCACTGGCAGTACGGGACAAGGAGAGACAAAGCAGAGAACTTCAAACAACAACAAAAAACTAAAACACTTGTGACTCTGATGTGACATTGGATCACGTGCACTACGAGCCTGGCCATTGAAGTATACCATTTTTAAACAGCTTTAAATGAGCAACTCAAGTTGGTTTCTGTTGAAGAGAACCGCTTGGCAATTGAAACCTAATGTTTCACCATGTTAAAGAGAAAGGTGTTGACTGGGCTTCTTACTAATTGAGGTATTCCATTTAGAGCTAAGCTCCCATTTGTAAAAACAGTGCCGCTTGCTGCGTAACCCACACCTTCAGATAAATGCAGGAAGCATATTTGGAGTTCCTTCCAGTGAGACCTGATCTACCATGTGTCTGCGGCCATCGCTGAGGCCTGTCAGGCTCCTGAGTTTAGCCAAGATGTCATACATCTGCCATATTTTATGCTGGGTGTTTTTGCTTAACCTTAATTTATCCCTGTTGTTTTAATATTGTCATTAAATAAAAAGGGGAATACTGCATTTGAGTGTGCGTTTGAGGTGGAACCACAGGGGTGACAACCTGCATGGAGGCTGCCTGCTCCAGCATCAGCCACTGGAAAGGTCAGCCCCCCCTGAGTGGCATTTGGTCTGTGACAGAAATGACCCAGAAACGGTGCCATCTCCTGTTCACAGCAGGGGTCCAGAGGAGGCCTGGTAACATCCACAGAATCAGGTACAGGCCAGCATGGTGATGGGCAGGGGTGAGGTGAACAGCAGGGTAGAGGAGAGGTAGAGGAGGAAGAGACAGCAGAAAGGCTTATGATCACCAGTGGCATTCTAAAAGATTAGAGCTGAGCGGTAGGAAAATGTGATGGGAGGAGGTAGGCAGGGGAAAAAGGTTAGTTGCAAGAGGCTGGAGACAAAATTTGCTTCAGTCAAAACAAACCCTGGCTCACCCTTTCCCTTGTCCTCTATTTGTGAGCATGATGGCCTGATGAGAGCTGTCGCAAGCTTGTTATTATGAAATAAGTGCACTCAGGAGGAGGTGGGGCTACTGTACACGGGTGGCGGCAGCCATGGCAATGAGCGTAGCTATTATGGGATGCATGGACCGCAGGCTTTGATTGGTGCTGAGAGCAAAGCTTGAATCCAGGGCACAATCAGAGCCACTAATCCGGCTGATAACAGTGGGTCTGGCCCTGCAGACTGTGCCAACCCTGCGCTCATTCAGAAGTACCCTTGCATTTGTCAAAACAAGCCTTATGATCATTTATCATGCTACAATAAATCCCGCTTTGAAATCCTAATGCACAGATGAGACGACATCTCCATTATGTACAGACTCAGCTTAATTTAGGAAATATTTGAAAGAGCAGATGTGATTGGGTATTTTATTGAATTGTTGCCACTGGCAACATAATATTTTTGTGCTGGGAAATTGTGAAGAGCAGGGATGGAAGCAGTTGTTTAGCTGGTAGAGTCAAGAAAAGGAAGAAGCAGAGAGGGAGAAGAGAGGAAGAGACTGACTGGACTTTACTTCTTTTTTTTGTTGTGATGCTTTATGACTATTTTGTTGGGCCTTCATTGTGCTGAGCAATTAACTGTTTGGCTGAAAGCACAGTGCCAGCTCCAGTGCTCCTTCAGCTAGAGAAATGTGGGCCATTTGTCATTTTTACAACTCATTTTCACCCCAAAACACTCCAGTATGAGGCGGGATACAACCTTGCTGCTGCCATGTCCTTGAGTTCCTGGTGACAGGTAAATATACACTTCAATCCAAACATATGTCCCACATTGTCTACATTTGAATTATGGGAGGTCAGCCAGGGAGGGATCGATGTTGCAGTTCATTTTTAGAGGCCTGATGATGTCATGTTGCAGTGTATTGTGGGTTATGGCTCCATGAACCTGTTGCTTCAAGAAAGCAACAATTACTATTTGACTGGGAGTTAGTGACAAACGGATGAGGCAACATGTGTGCTGGAGTGAGGTTTTTACACACACTTTGAGAGAAACTTGAGTGGACCGAATCTCGCACACTCTCTACTGTAACTTCAGCACATCACTCCACTGACAACATCCCAATCCCGCAGGGATCATCATCAGGTCACACAAGAGGGAGGAATGAATGGAGCGATGTGATGTTGTCATTCAAATGCAATGGATCACTTGAACTCCATTGCCCTGTTGTAATGACCCTGTGTAAGGACCTGTAATGTGGTTTTCCCATTGGGTTTGAGAGAAACCCTATGCCAGGCCATTCAGGTGCGCAATAAAGTGCTTTTCACTTTCTGAGGACTTCCTGTCTCCAGTGGCGTTCTCCATTAACTCCTCACAGACAGACAAGAGCCTTTCTATTGGCCCAGACACTCTTTATCGCAGCAGTTATTCCCCCCAGGTATGGCGCTACCTGGCCCGAAGATAAGATAGGAAGCCGGCTGCCTGTCATTATTGGCAGATGAAGGCTATCTGAATATTGACAACAGTTTACACTCCTTGTTGAGAAACAAAGTTGGACTTGTGAGACAGTTGCACACAGGGGTTTTATTGTGCAGGGGAGATATGAAAAACCCAGGTTCCCTGTGGTCACACACCCAAATAGCCTTATGTCACAGCCCTGCACCCCCTCCCTCCCTCCTTCATCCTCCCCTGCTTTCCTCCCCTCCTGCTCCTCTTCAGTTGGCTACTATTTATTCCCACCAGCTGTAGTGACGTGCTAAAAAAGTTCTTGACACCAGCTATTGCTTTTCATCACTGAAGCTTCCGACTGCTAACAGGGACCAACCCTAGCTCTCTCCCTCATATGCTGTGCACAGGTGAAAATACTCACACACGCAGAGTTTATCACAAACAGATATGCATAAAATAGGTGTTGTTTTTTTAGGACCCATCAGCCAGTGAGGTTTTGTGCGTAAATGCCAAATCAAAAAGGGACAGAGTGACCAAAAAAAGAAAATCACTCTGATGTTGTGGAACCGTTTTTCTTCACACAGCAGTGTAGTAGTATGCTATTGTTGCAGTGTATTTTACAAGGACGCGCATCTTGAACGTTTTTATTTTGCCTTTTTGATATCAAACGTTTATGTGTATAAAATTCGACGATGACGATTTAAAAAGAGAGAGAAATAAAAATAAAACAAGAAAATGCGATTGTGATTATTACAATAAATACATAAGTGTAATTTTAAAGACTGCTTTCTGCTTTTGGGTGAAAAACTAAAATGAAACAGGTAATTCCCCGAAGTTAGTCGTGCGTAATGGAGATGATCACAACTTGTCGAAAATGCGTCGAAAATATTGAAATATTGACGGGGCCGTTTTATTTTTAGACAAATGGAGGACATATGTATTTTTTTTCTTTTTCTCAAAATCCATTTCAGTGTCAGAAGCTGTTTTTTTCTTTTGTACAATAATGACAAAAACGCGCGTTTAATTTAATGTCCAAACGAAATTATTTGTAATTCTTTCTTTTTATTTTGAAAAGTAATCGGAAATATTATTTGAAAAATGGATCACAAATTATAATTGAAAACTATTAAAAACAAACATAATCCTTTTTCAGTAATAACATAAATTATGTATTATCATTTATTATTATGTGCTATTATTCTTATTATCATTGGTGTCATTTGTTTATATTAAATTTAATTCTAATACTTATATTATATTAAAGCAATTGTAGGGGATTCCTGTTCGTTTCCAGTATATTATTGTTCCATTCTAATCATTATTAAACCAGTGCAGGCTAATGAAATGGACCACCTCTGTCTCTCCTTGAAACGTTAGTCTGAAACTCCATCCCAGTGACACCAGCCTCCATCTCCTCTTCTCCTCTTCTTGGCTTCGGTCCTCTTTCTTCCTTTCTTTCTCCTCTTTGCCATTACACTGTTTTGAAAAATAAGGAGAGGTTTTAACTGCCATCCGAGACGATAATGGTTACCGATTCTATACTTTCAGTCATAATCTTCAAGTGGGCCGTGATTAATGATGGCAGTGTGAGCCGGGGTCCTTCAGGCCCCTGGCTGGATGACTTCAGCCTCCTCTCTGGCTCTTTCTTCTCTTTTTTTTCTTTGACTTTAAACATATATATATATATATATACACGCAGACTGGAGCTGAGATGTGGTGGTCCAAATTATAAAATGCTCATTTCTCTCTCTCTCCCTCTCTCTCTCCCTCTCTCTCTCTCTCTCTATCTCTCTCTCTCTCTCTCTCTCTGTTACACCCACGCTCAGGAAGGGGAGCCGGGCAACAAGTCCCCAGGTGCAAAGCATAATATTGACCCCACAATCCATCTTTATTGATTTTACCATCAACGTGGCCTCCTAATACATGCATAAGGAGCTTTATACCTGTGAGTAAATATGAGATGAGAGTCTCTGGAGGTCACATTTGCTGCAGAAGGTCAGCTTCTTATCATCTCAGAGGCTGGAATATAGTTAAAAGAAAAATGCTGGGAGGCTTTTTATTTTAACTTTTGGAAATATAAATATATATGAAAGAATGGAGGTAATGAGTGCTCTTCTTAATATTTAAGGCAAAGAAATGAGAATGAAGGATCCTGCGCAGCTGATGTCACCACAAGAAAGAACCGGTGTCTCCATAAACACATTTACTCTGGCCTCCAGAAGGGGTCGCCATCATGTAATAACAGTGCGCCCAAGGGTGTGGTGGGGAGGGAGGGGAGTCTCCAGCTCCCTCTCTCTCTCCTCGAACATCTACATTCTATTGGAGTTATTAATTAATGGATTTGCAACGTGCATGGCTCCCTTTAGAAACGTGCACATGAATCAATAACCCGGAGAAATTTCACATTTTTTAGAAGAATCCACTTTCTCTCTCTCTTTCTGTGCGTCCTGCTGATCTCCCAGCCTCCTCCTCCTCCTCAGCCACTCTTCTGTTATTTACAGTTCTTGTGAAATGTCTCACTTTGCTGCCCTCGGCTACCCGCAAGATATTTCTAGCCTCTTTTTTTTTTCTTCCTTCAAACTCTCAAAATAACTGAAGGAAATTTAAAAAAAAAATCAACTTAAAGGAGCCATAAATTAAAGAGGAATCTATGTTGTTTTTCTTTTCGCCGCTCACTGTTCGGACCTCCGTATCATAGTGGAATAATGCGTGGATTTATTTGCGCATCTTATGGGGGTTCTTGAGCCATAAAGCGTGATTATTTCACTGGAAAAACTGGTCAAATGTTGACAACCTTGGGGCCATTGTAACACAGAGCTGGAGTTAAAAAAAAAAAAAAAGGCAATATAATGAGGAGAGAAAAAAGAGACGGCCCGGCCTGAGGCTTCCCTAATTAAATCTTAACTGATTGAAATAAAGGTTTGAGCACCTCAAGGCTTGACTAAACTCAGGCTATTTCCCTTTTTATTGCGCTTTATTTATTCTGCACTCACATGCCCTCCTTTTCCGCAGCCTCGCGACTGGCCACTGCAATTTCCAGGCTTCTGCTTCATTTTCCAAACCCCTGTAGCTATGTTATTTGACTAATTATAATTTTTTAACATCATTAAGATTTATTTTGTGTGTGTATGTGTGTGTAGGGGGGTGAGTGTGTGTTGGGGAAGGAGGTGGAGGAGGAGGAGGAGGAGGGGGTGTGACAGTCACTCATTTTTAAGAAGACAAGTACCACTGAAGTGTGAAAAAAAAAAAAAAAAGGAATCGCCTCTTGGCTAATTCAAGTCGAAGCGCAAACAGACCTGAAATCAGCCATGTGGTTGGAATTTATTTTTATTTTATTTTACATTTTCCTCCTGAAATATACACTATAATGCATATTTTCTTTATATGTGGCTTTTTTCTCATGACTTCTCCTCTGCGTAAAAATTAAATTAATTTGGAAACCTAATTTTACGCATTTGGATAACATCCCCAATATTCCAGCGTTTTTATTCCTAAAATAAAAAAAAAATCCTAATCCCCGTATTTATCAAACTGCCATCGAATAAATGAGCGCTTGTTAAAGGGCAGTGAGGAGTCTGGAGTGGGGAGGACTATCTGTAGGCGCGTTTCTTGCTCCATTGTCTGAGGAAATACTATCATAAATGATAAATAGATAATGGAGCTGTCTCCTGCAGACACGTTCATCAGCGGTAAATGGGAGCTGGCGCAGAGCACCACGGAGAATTAAAGGCGAAAGAGTTTGCAACATTCCTGCAGGGGATAAGTTGTTGACAATTAAAGAACACACACACACACACGCGCGGTGGAGATCGAGACGAAGAGATGGGGAGGAAGGAGAGGGAGAGAGGGAGGTCAGAAATGCGTTTACTGGCCGTGTTTGTGGGTTATTTTTGTGTTTATTTCGACGCGTATTTTTTTTGTTTGCTCTCCATTTGAGGGGTTTCTCCTCAAGTCTGGCACTGCATCAGGTGTTGCTGCAATTTACTGTTTTTTTTAACAATTAAAATACATGTGAGAGAGGATATCTGAAATCACAGCTCAACTATAAGGTGGTTGGTTCCGTGCGTAAATTCCACTTTAACTTCTGATTGTCATAAAAAAAAGTGAATTTATGTGCCTTCTAAGTCGTTTTCACTTTGCTTGCTGGCTTTAAAACAGCCACCAAAAATGTTGAACTATTTCCTGACGTGATAGAAACCCATATAAATAGTGTATTTTGGATTCCACTCCATAAAAAAATAAATGCTTCAGTTAAAAGCAATAAAACAGAAAAAAACAGAATTAAAATGGGAAAACATAGCTAGAAGACCATACTAAGGGGGGGAAAACATTAGAAGTAAAAAATCCCAACATGAAAACTGCGTCCAGATGAAGTTTTGCCTCTCACACGATTGTCTTTGTAGAGTTTGGATTGCACAGATCAACCCCTGCCTTTTTTTTTTTTTTTTTTAAAGAAAAAAGAAGCAGCCAGTCCCCTCTTCCAGAAAGCCTTTTCGGTGGTGCTATAATAAACCATTTTCCCTGGGCTTTATTGATCAGTCACTCTGAGCTAATGTAATTATCCTCATCAATAGGGGGACTGCAGGGAGAATCATTATGCGGTTGACATTGATAAATGATCAGCCAAATGCGGCCCTTTTCTCCCAGGGACCCCCGCCTCTGACCCGCTCCACACAGGCCTACATAACGTAGTCATAGAAACACCTTATGGCAAGAGGAGAGAAAACTGCTGAAATGTTTAAAAAAAGAAAAAAGGAGGGCAGCACACAGGCCTACATACACAAAAAAACCTTTAAAAAAAAACTGTCCCCCTGAGCAAGCCATTTTGGGGAGAGCCAGCTGCACAGCGAAGGACACTCAGCCCCTGCGTTCGTTTTTATGACCACTATCCAAATCAGCAATTTGAAAGAAAAACAAAACTTTTTGCAACGTCCCCCCTTTTTTGCTGCTCTAAAAATATAGATATTTGCAACCCTTTCTCCATTCTCACTCACATAAACCCCACTTTCTTTCTTTTTGTTACCAGATGCTCTGCAAGAAAAGAAAGAAAACACAGAGATCCAATAACATGAACGTTATTAACATGTTTGCGCGCACACACACGCGTCTGAGCTGCGTGTGGACTTTTAATATTGTTGCACGGGAGGAAGAGTGTCTTCCAGGGGAACGGGGCTGCATTGTGCAGCAGTGCAGAGGGAATATATTCCTTATTTTATTCCTGCAGCAGCAGCCCGGACTGGCTTTGACAGGGAGGAGATGAAGGGGAGGAGTTGTTTAGCTCGGCTGGATCATCCATCATCCCTGTCACACCGAATCGGCAAAAGGAAAGCAGCAGAGGCAATCTACCTTCTGTCTCATCGGGGGGAAGAGAGGAGGAGGGGAGGGAAGAGAGGGGGGAGGAGGAGGGAGAGAAGGAGGGAGGGAGGGAGGTGGAAGAAGAAGAAAAAAAAACGAGAAAAAAAACTATTAATATTAAAATCCTCTCCATCCACAGTAATCCTCACGTTTTCTCTCTTTTTCATCTGATAATCTCCGCACAAAACGGAGGGCTTCTTCCTTCCGTTTTATCCGCAGAATAATAGACCACTAGAAAAACAAAAAAGGGGAAAAAAAGAAGCTCTTTTAGTTTTTTTTAAGTTGAGGAGAAGGAAAAATACACCGTTAACTAGACTCTGGTGTAAAAACCAGTAATAAAATGTGTTTCTACCTGGTTAAGGCCCCAACATCCTTCTGTGGATTATATATGCAAATAAAAAAGATGAAATGTGCAGCTTCGCTTTTTTTTTTTTAGCAAGCAAAGGGTCACAGACAACCTGGGAAACATTTAGACCAAACGTTAAAATAACCCAAAAAGCACGCAGACCGGCAGAGCATTCAGGCTGAAAGGACGGATTCTTAAATAAACATATATTAAAATGTTAATGTTAGTTTAGATTTTTCTATTTAAAAAATGGCAGAAATTAATACTGGAAATATTCCACATTAAATAGAACATTTAAATCGCATTTTTTAAAAACAGAAACAGACAAAAAAACAACAGTTAAAACACTCCATTAGGCCTCCAGCTGCTTTATAAATAAACCTGCGTTTGAAGGAAATTGAATATTAGAGTAGTAAAAAAAAATAGTTTACGACTGGTAAGAATAATTGCAGATTAATAAATATAGAATAAATGATCTGGCCGTGTTTGAGCAAACGTTGCAATAAAATCAAACAAACAAACAAACAAACAAAAAAGGGAAAGGCCACGTGAGATTTCTTTTTTTTTTAAAGAAGAAAAAAAAAAAAGAAAAGCGAATTTACAGATGAAGAAAAATCCCAGTCAGGTCACTTTAACTAAGTTTCAGATTTAGTGCACTAAATTCAAAAAATTAATTCTGCTTGAAATACTATTAATTAATTATCATATTATTATTATTATTATTATTATTATTATTATTATTACTATCATCATCATCATCATTATATTTGTTGATGCACACACAGGAGCATTTCAGTGATAAACAGTGTTTGCAATAAAAATGTAAAGAACAAAAAACAGAAGGAAATAAATAAATAAATTTAAAGCCTTAAGTCCAACACAGCAAAAGTTTTAACTTCTGTGTGAAGGACAGAAAAATATTTCAGCCAGAGTGATGTTGTCATTTCTGGTTTAAGGCTATGACTTGGATGGCCGCGGGCAAACACAGGCGAAGAGACAGAGAAAAGAGAGAGGAGATAGCCTATCAAAGCCCATCTGTGCTCTCCCGGACGACGCCGCCGCATGTGGCCGACAGGCGGCGCTGCAAAACGGCAGAAAGCAGCAGAGCAGCCGCGGAGAGGGCCAGGACTCACCGGTTCTCACTGTAGGAGCAATTACTGTGGGGGACAAATCATTGCTGTGGTGTTTAAACCACCACAGATGCAGTTAAAGCAATCAAAGTTTGTTTGTTTTTAAATTTAAATTCAGGTTATTTTATATTTTTGCACATGTAGAAACATAAATAATTCTATTTATTCATCTTGATCCATGTTTATTTTCTTGAATTGGGTTGTTTTCAGTAAAATTAAGAATAAAATAAATGTCCCTCAGAGGATTTATTTTTATTTATTCTGCCATTTTTATCCATGAATTGTTAACTCTTTATATTTACCTCCACTTGCCTGCTTGTCTTTTTGGTCTAAAGCTGCTTTGGTGGTGTAATTTGCACCCTTAATTTGCATTTTACAGTTATTTATCATTCAGAGGGTATATTTGTGTGCCTAAATAAATTGCCCTGGCAAGATGGATTTCAACCATAATTTGTTATTGTCATTTTAAGAGGGCACTCAACTCTTAAATGTTGGTTAAAACAAGCCATTTCAAACAGAATGCTGGATGAAAGTGAGAACTGTATTTTTTTTTTTTTTACGACCAGTTGCAAAAAATAAACTTAACAGGCAACAATTTACCTCAGAGCTGGTTTTCTGGTTAATGATGATAAAGAAGCAATTAATTGTGTTTTTGTCAAAATGGGAAAGTGAATTAAGACTTTGTACGTAACACAGTTAATCACACAAAAATCTAACAAAAATCAAAAATGAAATATTTATTACAGCATTTGTGACTGAACACCTTTTAAACATTACGTCACAGTCCTCATACAAGTATTTAATGTATTTTTGACAAAGCTTAAGGGAGACGGCATCTTATCATCTAGTGAGGAACACGTGCTGAAAAAGGAAGGAATTCATGGACATACAATATCAATGCCACAGCAGATCTGAAACTAGCAAAAACATTCTTTTTCAATTGAGGTAAACACATAGAATATCTAACATGAAACAATTAATAGACTGAACTCTGTACGAAGTTTGTTACAATATTCTCTCAGCTTTTTATCCCCCCCCAAAAGCATTGAGTTCATAATTTAAGTTTTTTTTTTTTCCTTTTTTTTCTTTTTTTTAAGTTTTAGGTTTTTTGGTGCATCAACCATCAAATGCTTCTCCAGCGCCGCGGAATCAACGTTTGTGTCAGTATTGTCCTTATGGCAAGAGTGTCGATTCCCGCAGGTGAAGAAGCGCCGTAGGATGTTGCTTTTCCACTATTAAGCTTCCTTCAATAGGCTCTTACCAAGGAGAGTCCAGGGTACAAAAAAATAAAATAATATTAAAATAAAAATGTATAAAACCAACACAATCCAGTGCTTGGGCAATTCAAACAAAGAACTTTTTTTCCTTTAAAACCTACAGGGCAACATTCATTCATGAACCAAAAAAAAGAAAAAAAAAAAAGAGGGGCATGACAAATGTTCAAACTGAATCTTCTGGAGAGATCCGGTGTCATTTAGCAGCCTTTTCCCATCATGCCCTGTTCTTATGGGGGACAGGACCTGATTGCCCTCTGTGGTTTGGAGCCTTTTTGAGATGTTCCATCTTCTTATTATTTTTTTGTTTTTTTTTCCTTTTTTTCTTTTATAGTGCTGTGCTGCGAGACAGTTTCTCCTCCAGGAAGGAGCACACACAGTGTGAGAGAGAAAAGGTTAACCTTTAATTCTAAAACTAGCTCAGGAAACATAAACCATGTGATCAACAAAAAAATGCACAAGTTTTAACTTATTTATCTATACTTTTTATACTACAGTAGTTATAACTCTTGGAGTCTTTCTGTTGTTTCTTTTTTAAAACCTTCCAGAGTGATATTATTTTAGAAGCGTTTGAGCGCGTCACATGAAAGTGTACTGAACATGTTTATGATGGTGTGTGAGTGGGTGTGCGAAAAAAAAGTGTGTGTTTTTTCTGGTGTGTGTGCATCTGTCCGTTCTTCGCACACTTGTACATCAAAACATCCTCCGTTGATCTTTACCAAAAGCCCAAGACTTTACAAAGTGTTCTTGTCAGCTTGGTCCTCCGTTTTTGGATGAAAGTAACAAAATTGACAAGTTTTTTAAGAAAAAAAAAAGAAAAAAAGAAGAATTATCACAGCTCATCTGGAATTCTGTTTCTTTAGTGTCAAATTCTGGTCAAAAGGGTTTCGCTTTTTATTCTTAAAAATAGTCTCAAAATAGTATTTATTGTGGGCTGCTGCTTTCTTTTTCTTTTTTTTCCTCTTTTTGACTGTTTTCTTGTAATAGCTGCTGTTGTCGTGGTAGCAAAGTTCCCTTATACTATTGGGCATGGATGTCCAGGCCTTGTCCTCCAGTACTGGGGTCAATGGGAGTGAGCAAAGGGGGTCTCTGTGCAGACATGGTCATTCCTGGGTGCGACGAGGGTCCTCCGTGCATCAGCATGGCGTGGTGGTGGTGAGGGTGGTGGTGGTGAGGGTGGTGGTGATGGTCGGGTAGGTAGGCGTGGAGAGGGGGTCCATGTCGGAGCTGGGAAGGGTGAGGAGTCATCTGATGAGGGTTGGTGTAGGTGGGTGGGGCCATGCTCATGCCCATAGGACCACTCTGAGGTACATACTCCCCTGGCATGCCTGGCAGACCTGGGAAAAAGAAGGAAAAAGAGCGAAATGTATTTACACTGCTGACAAAACTGTTTTCTTGCTGCAGCTTTGACATGCCGGCTCGCCATTAACGGGCCTTAATTCAATTTAAACTCAACTCCACCAACAAAGAGCTTATCAGATTTTATGACACTGCGTTTGTGACTATGGAGCTTTTAGCTTCTACAAGTAAAGCGGGACATTATTGCGCTCGGCTATTTTGGGCCATGGTGAGTGGTTTACAATGCCCAATAGCGTTGTGGTCGGGTCTCAGGTTGGAAAATGATCCTGAGTCATCCAGAGACACTGTAGTCGTGGAGGAAGTGAGGAAAAACCAAGCAGGCGTATTGATGTGGGGAAGTGCTAATACTTTTACAAGTGGAACAGTCAATTCCCCAGCTGAATGTAGTGACAAACCGAACAGGCATTCTCTCATGGGGCCGTGCCTCTGTGAACATATTTGATTTAGAATCTCTTAAAGAAGTTGTTAAATAATTTAGGACTCGGTTAGATCTACCACCAAGCCAGTGAACATTAAAGGGCTTGTTTCCACCCCTGAATGAGAACATTTTAGGCAAAAACAAAGCACTGCTCGTGGATGGAGTGTAGGTTTTTGGAGGAGGAAGAAAAAGAAGGAGGAAGCAGCAGCAGCAGCAAGACAGAGCAACAAAGATAAAAGGAAGCAGAAAGAGAAAGGAAAGGA
This sequence comes from Chromis chromis, assembly GCA_900302755.1. Taxonomy (NCBI): domain Eukaryota; kingdom Metazoa; phylum Chordata; class Actinopteri; family Pomacentridae; genus Chromis; species Chromis chromis. The sequence continues at coordinate 8,619 of OMNN01082854.1, read as the reverse complement.
AAAAGGAGGTGGGGTATGTTGATGTCCCTTAAGATGGACTCCACTTCATATGTGTGGAGGCCTCAGCATGTTGGCATCCCTCACACTGTGACGGGACCCGAGACACAGAGCTGGCTCAGCAGTGCCACTGTTTGGCTTTTCACATGGCTGTTTGTTGTAATCAGAAAGAAAAGAGGAAGATGTAAGGGGGGGTTGTTCCTGGAACCTGGGACTGGAGTATGGGAACATGGCTGGTCTAGGGGCCTGGACCTTGGGGAGAGAGGAGTGAGCAGGAGGTCCCGCTGGAGCCAGGGGGCCTGGGTCTGGGATTGGGTCTGGGCTGGCCCTGCTTTGTAATGTGAACCCCTGGGGGATTAGAAGCTGTAATAGGAGGGGAGAGGTCGCTGCAAGGTCACTAGGCATGCTCACTCTCTGCATTCCTCCACCTTAGTACACTGCAATTAAGAAATTACACTGGAGGGCCCCGGTGAGGGGAAGAGGAGGAGGACAGAAAGGAGAGAGGGACAGCAAAAGGCCGAGATTAATGACCAGCCTCGCTGGTTGAAAGCCGTGCCATTTTCTAATACTCCCTTTCCATGTCAGTTCATTTGAAATGCAAGTGTTTGTCGGAGCAGGTCTCTTAAAACCTCACTACTGGGGTCATAAAATAAATAAATCATGCCGGGTGTTAGGGTATGATGGGTGCCCTCACCTCCATATAACCTAGAGCAGCTCCTGTTAAAAGGCCCAGCAGATGTTTTTGACACTGTAAGCTGGTAATCTCTAGTCTTGTAAGCTGCAGTCATTCCGTTAAGTAGATCTGAGACCCCCCTCCTTTATTAACAAGAGTGGTAAAACCATCTGAAGACAATAACTGAGGACAGACTGGGCCTCTCTCTCTCGCCATCTCTGCATGCCTGCCTTCCTAGCTGCCTGTGCACTTCTGTTATGGCACAGCAGTCCTGCTCAATGGCTGGCCATAATTAAGTACCAAATATACCATATTGTGTGGCTGTGTAATCAAATCAACAGAGGATAATATTCCTCTGTATTAAGCTATTAATGTAATTGGTCATGAAGCATAAAGTATGTTACGTAATTAAATAGTCTCAAAATTATATAGCCCTATATTAAGAATTAGCCAACCTGAGCAAATGTTGTCTCTGTGTGGCTGTTTTAGGGAACATTGCTTCCTGATTTTCCTTTTTTTTCTCTCTCTCTCTCTGCTGCCATTAGCAAAGACAGGAGGGGATGAGAGAAAACGTGCGAGAGACAGAGAGAAACAGAGGAAGAGATGGTGAGAGAGAGAGAGAGAGAGAGAGAGAGAGAGAGAGAGAGAGAGAGGGAGAGGGAGGAAGCAAGGACTAGAGGGATGAAATGATCTCTGTCGGCAGAATTACCGCTGTGACCCTTTGGAAAATCCAGTCTCCATTTACATATAAAGGGTTCTTTTAATCAAGGTAAGTGTTATTATATTGTGCCTCATTGGGCAAAGGGAGTTTAGGTGTTAAATAAAATCTCGTCTGCCCTGCCGCCTTTGGGATGTGATATGTCTTGATTTTTCAAATGTCAGCACTGTGGCAGAATGGCCAGCTTAATCAGACTGCCGCCATTTAGCTGTGTAGGGATTGTGTGTGTGTGGGTGCGAATGTGTGTGTGTGAGACAGAGAGGCAGCAAAACAGTGACACACACAGCGACTGTATCTGTATGTGTGAAAGAGATCCCCTCCTTTAGACACAGTGTGCATGCTTGTGTCTACAACCTTATAAATTTATCTCAGTGTCTCAACGCTCTTGTCTGCGAGTCTCAGGTCAGGCTAGTCGCCGGCCCCCGCCCCCCCTTAAATCGTCTCCCTCCAGTAAAAAATAATCAAAACACACAGCCCCCCCGCACACTCATTCCTCCCTTTACACAGCTCAAACCAAACCCCCAGTGAAGGATCGGCCGTGTCACCCACGGCCCGTATATCTCGCTCAGGGACCGTAATGTACTGCGGTGTTCCCGTCTTTGCATATAAGATAATTTGGGCATCAATCCTTCCCCAGACAGATTTATGTCACTCGGAGGACAGTTTCACTTCTCCTTCTTTATCGCTTCACTGGAGCCTGCTTAATTTCTCCCTGTCAGCCCCTTCCCCAGGAGATGTTATTTTTTCCCTAAATGTCCAACATTTGCATTGGCTGTCCAAGATGGGGAGAGCGATGGTGCTGTTGTGATAAATAAATTTGTGCATGCCATGCCGCGTTGTTTCCCCCCCTCCTTCTTTCTGTTTTCGTTCCTGTTGTCTGGCGCCACAAGTCGGTCCTCTCTGTCCCAGGATGGTTCCCTCTTTTCTCAAGTCTTCAATTCATCCTTGGCGCCTCCCCCCCCCCCTTCTACTCTTAAAGCATCTCACTAAAACAGCCCTGCAGGCTAGCTTACAGTTGTTGCTGGGGAGTAAGGGAGCTTGCTGTAAAATTATAGCCAGGGTAAGAAGAGGTTGTGCTGGTGAAGTGAAAGGGATTGTGTGGGTGAAAAAAAATAAAATAAAACCCACCGCCACATAATGTAAAAAAAAACAAGGAAAAGAGCCCAGTACTTACTTCCCCCTTTTTCTTTGCGTTTTGCGTTACAAGATGGAGGTTACATGTAGTGCCATTGCCCATCCATGCCCATATTCATCCCCATTCCACTCATAGGCCCTAGAAAGAGGAGATAAATGCCAGAAAAAAGGGTCAGCAGGAGCTTGAATCACAGAGAGGTCAGAGAAGAACCACTGACAGACAAGATGAGGTTGGTTAGCTTGGGAAAGATGGGAAAGAGGAAAATGCTTAAGAGTTGCATCCAACAGATCCCTTTGTAATGAGCATTAGTGAGGGATTTCCCCATATGTGTTAGAGGAAAGAGAAAAAAAACACAAGCAAGACAGGCAGCAGACCATTTGGAAAGTGATGAAGGGACTTTTAAAGAGAAGTGTTATTGTAGTGATGCTGCACAGTTAGTATTAGATTCATGTGACTGACTTAGGGACCTGCTCCGTGCTGAAGTGACTTAAATCTCATGCTGCAGACAAGAGGATCAGTGTTGATCAGCTCTGCGATAACCAGGCATGAAACTGGCGTCTGGTAAGGCAGGCATGATGGAAGGGGCAGAAGGGATGAAGGAGGAGAGGTGGACGGACTCACCGGCTGGTCGGATCCCCATGTGTTGCTGACCATCCAGTACGAAGCTGCCCATTGGCTGGCCCTCTGGACTGTACGCTGCTCCTTGGCTCACTGAAGGATCAAGAAGAAAACCTGATTGTAGTCAAAACGTGGACATGAAAAAGGGAGGGAGGGAGGGGGGAAGAAGAAGAGAAAACACACCAGACAATCAGCAATTGTCCCAGCTCCAGCCCAAACATACTGTAAGACATTGTGCTCATGTTTGTGGACCGCAATGACTGACGCGTGGCATGCAAACACGCATACAGTAGGTCCTTTTGCATGCAAGCACACACACATACACATTTGTGCGTACACGCAGCCGGTGTCATTCAAAACCACGCTCACAGGAGATACATTGTTCTCTAGCTGAGAGAAAAAAAGCATGCAGTTTGACAGGATGAGAAGAATTTCTGCCATAGTAGGCAATTCACCCAGAGTCGGTGTTCAAGAGATAAACATAGCACATATCGATATGTTTCTGCTCTTAACATACAACTCTAGACATGTACATAATCCCCAAACTGCCAAATCATTCCATGTTATGAATGATTTACCTGATTATCCATCATGATTCAAAAGACACAGCAGCAATCAATTTGCTCATTTGTATCTTGTTCTCTTTAATATTAGCCCTAAATGAACTAATGTTCTTTGGAGACTGTAGAAAACAGTACATTCCAGGACTATAACAGTATTATCTTGGATAATCTGTAATTCTTAAAGATTAGGAGGAGATGTTAGTCACGCTGTGTTTGTAGAGATGCTTGATTGGCACACATTAGATGTGTGCTGTCAAATATTCCGCACAAAAGCTCAATAACTGCAGCAGGAGTCGCCCACATTTGTAAGTGCATCTCATTTTAATCACGGCTCATGTTTGTTTGAACAATCTCCACCCCAGTGCGTAGGGATCTTTATAAGACGGTGAGCTCGCTAATCAACAAAAACAGCTTTTCCCCTCCCTGAGACAAATTACTCGGCTTCTTTTTTGGTAATGCCCCAGTCAATGAAGCTTAGGGTGACTGAATCATTCCACAAGATCACAGAGTGGCGTGTTTACTACTCAGTTTGTGGTTTTTGTAATCTGACCACAATAGATATGGAAAATTAGAGTGTTATCAGCAGGCAGTATGGAGCTTTCCATAATCTGTTTTAAACAGATGTAAATCTCTCACTGCATTGATGTTAAATCAAAACATAAGATCTGATTTAATCAAGAGATCGTATAAAACTCATTTGCCCTCCTAAGTGTTGTTTTTGCAGCCAAAAACTGACGCTTTCAGACCGAAAATTTGATGAAGTAGCTTTGCAGAGGTCTTGGTATTGAAGTATGCTGAGTGACTATTTAAGATTAAAATTCAGAGGAGTGACTCTTGAGGGGATGAAATAAAAATGCAGCAGGAAAAAAGTGAGGGGAACCCCCCCAAACCCTAGACTGGAAAAAAAAATTAAAAACAAAACAGAGTAAAAAGGAGATAACTCATAAATTGCTGCTAGCATTTCTCACACTCCTCTTGTGTCCAATTAGTAATTCACAGAGAGAGTGCTAATATACCTCTCTCTGCACTTAGACTGGGAAATCTCCAATTAGAGTCAATCAGCAAACGGCCTGCACCACTGCTGAACACATCTCATTGAGAAAATGGAAAAAGGGAATGAACAGAGGGAGAGGAAGAGGAGAGAGCATGAGAGATTTTGGAGAGTAGTAGGTGTAGGATGCCCTTTAAAAAAAATGGTGCCAAGCATGATGAGCTTCTGGAAAGTGTGTCTTCATGCAGGGCATAGAAGCAGTACTTTATGGGAAATTGGCATGATTGTTCTGCTTTTTTTTTTTTTTACCTGCTCGATTCGACTGGTCAATCATGGGTTGTACTATTCTTCTCCTGGCGTTAATAAACCTGGCAGAGGGAGAGAAAGAAACAGAAAGAAAGAGAGGAGAAAAACAAACGTTAAATCACCCTGCATTCACACATAAAGAGATTCATCACGAGCCACCACAAAGACAAAACAGTTTTGCATGACTTAATGGCAACATTAGCCACCGAGTCCTTGAGAGAGGCGCGCACAACAAAACAGCAACAAACAAAAGGGCAATTGTGTGGTGACTTGGGAACCCAGTGAGGGATACTTTTAATGTTCCTTATGATCTATTCCCCCCTCTTTTAATAAAGCTTTTGATTACGTTTGGTTGCTATGGGCACCAGGGAGACATTCCTCAAGTATTAAGTGCAGCTTGGGCACAGAAGAACCCTCGACATGGCACATCCCTTTCTCCCTGCCTTAGTTACTCCTGCAGTCAGCTGCACACAGCAACTCTATACGTTGTGTACAGTATCCTGTCTTACACTAAAGTATTATTTTTCCAGGGTTATCACGCACTGATGCCTCAAAGTAAGCTGTAAGTTAGCAAAATGCAGGATACAAATGGTTCCTTTCATTGCACCCCACCTCTCCGGCCCCACCTCCACCCTGCCCCCTCTGTGGGACCCCCACTCTGGCTTGCATTGTAGGGGGTTCTGCTCCCCTTCCAGCTGTCTAGAAATGAGGACCAGGCATGGGCCACTCCGTGCTTTCACAAGGTATTGTTATGTCAGTGAGCCCATCAATTAGGCTGTCTGAAGTTTTATCACCGCCACAGCAGCGAATAAGTGCAGCTCCACAAAGCCTCCCCAGCCAGCCTTGCTCCTGTGGCTTTTCCAGTGTAGTGCTGGAGGTCAACTGGAGGTGACTGCCAGCCAGGGGCAACCTTTTTAACTCCGAATGGCATGCCTTGGGCTGTGTCAAACGCAAGCTGGCCACTCAGGCCAAGCGAGCGCCCCACCTTTCCCTTTTACCCCCAACCTTTTTCTGGCTTTCCCTCATTCTCTTTCATAAAGTTAAAAATGTAGCGTGGACATAGCACTACGTGTACCACCATGTGGTTGATATTAAAGAGGGGTTTCAAATCACGTTGGAGCTGTCCAGCATGGAGTCCTTTTGCTGGTTCCAAAAAAGCAAAGGAGAAAAAAAAAGGACTCTCCGCCCTCTCCTAACATACGGACCACGGCACCATCAATATGGCTAAAGAACTGGTCATTAGAAGGAAGGGAGAGCTGGAACCAATTTGGGCTCCTAATCCCCCATGAAGCCCTGATACCTGCCCTTACCTTCTCCAATGAACTTAAATGCCTGTAATCTGCCCGGCTCAAAGTGACATGGTTAAACGTACAAAATGCACGGTTGGGAAAAGAGAGACGTGGTGCTCATTTGCCAGGGGGCATCCAGAGTGCAGGTACGCAGGGGTGCTATGGGCCCCCGAGAGAAAAAGATGAAACACGTCCATATGAGAATAAGAGCGCACGGAAGAGGAGGAAAAGAGGTGAGCGCCTGAACGAGAGAGTTGGATTGGAAATTATATGATTGTAATGCATGATTTGTGATTTAAGGGAGGAATGAGGATTAAGTTTTATTAACTGTGAAAGTATTTTTCGATGGAACAAAGGGGACAAAGCATTGTTAGATAGCTATGCTGTCAGAAATTCCTTCAGTGCTTAAGACAGAAAGACAGTTCCAGCATCAAAACCAGCTGAGCAAGTAAACAGTAAGACATTCCTGGTATTACACTCCCTCTTTAAGCGCTGAGTGCAAGGCTTGCCAAAATATATGTCCTGCTTTCTCCCTTTCTAGGCGCACCAAGGGGCTCAAAATCACAACCATGTGCATTCTTACCTATTCTGGGTCATAACCATAAACACATAATATTAGGAATGTTCTTCCCAGGTGCTAAATTTGACCATACGGTTTCCAGTGACTGCAAAGGAAATACTCCACGCACTGGAGTACTGCTGCATGATCAAAGTGCCATTTTCGGTTTCTGTTTCTCCCCCTGCAAGTTCATTTAAAAACAATGTTCTTCATCTCCTGTTTTTCCCAACTTGTTACAGGAATAAAATATACAGGAAACATTTTAGCTAACAGAGTTGTTTGCTCTCATTGAAGTGGATTTTTTTTTTTTAGTATGAAAACATCATTGCTGTGTAGACAAACCTATGGATATTCTAATATTCTCCCTACAGGCTGCTTCTGAGATGGGTCTGCTTATTGTCAGGATTCCCTTTTGGCTAACTACCATCATATCACACCACACAGTCACAAAGGGTCTGTTTTTGCGCGCTAAACAAGTTGCCACAGTAACAGGCAGGCAATGAGGTATACTGGAAAGAGTGTGTGGGGGGGTGACCAAGGGCCCCTATGGTGGCCTTAGAGCACCTTTTATCAGTCTGAGTAAAGCCAATTGAGATTATCAGAGCCGGGACTGATAACAGTGTTTTCCCTCGACCCGTGAGCTGCTAATGGAGTGTGCTTGGAACAACACAAAAAGGAATCCTCCCGAGATGAAGGCCAGTCAACTCGGACGGACAGTCAGATGGATGGATCTGAGGACCCGAAGCCCTGGGAGAGACATAGAAGTTGACCACAGGGACTCCGAATTCCGAAACGACTTGCTAAAACATACACGCATGCTGTAAATCTACACATCGACACCACGGACATGACCACAACCACCACCAGTGTGTCCGTAGGCTAACCAGAACACAGGAGGCTCACAGGGGACACTAGCTAAAAAACCTCCAACCCAAAGCCCATGTTTTATTATCTACATCTGGTGGTCTAGCTTATTATGGCCTGCCTCTGCTCAATGTTAGAGCACAGAAACACCAACACACACATGCACACACAGTACACAGAGTACCTCTCAGCATGGGAACTCCATGCTGTCTTCAAACAAATAATTAAAGGCAAGGTTAGGGGGTCGTGTGGAGGTCATTCGTTGGGATACAAGCGCAGAATGTGTACAATACCCCTGGAGAAAAACAGCGGGCTGCTGGGGGCAGCAGTCCACTGCTGTTTAATGTGCACGACTGGCTTTGTCCAGCCAATAAACCTTAAACACATTTTCAAGTTGCGTATCAAAAACTACACTCGCAGTGCTAAGTACGCTTTGGAGCATGCATGTGAATATGTATGCACGTGTCAGTCAATATGTGTGTATTGTGCATGTCAGCACATTCTTCACACACTACTGCCAACTGGCCCACAGTAGCACTTCCCACTGACATGCCCTGAAATGGTGCGAGCGATGCATGTGTACAAACACATGTGCAAGTACAATATGCATCTCCGCTTGAAGAGTGAGAATTCAGCTCCTTGATGACAAAAAGTGGTAAGTTTGCAAGAGTTTGGAGTGTTGTGGCTGTGCAGGTCGCAGAGGAAAATAGCAGGCAGATATGAATGATGGAGCCAGGGCAGCAGGAGTCCACTTGACATTGGGCCTCCACTAGGCTGGATCAACACAGCATCCCTGGTTACTAATATCTACTCTCACACAAGGGGGGGAGCTTCACAGAGTGACTCTTTGGTGTTAAATACCCTGGCTGGCATATGATGTTATGCTATATCTACTATGTATGTGAG
>OMNN01082853.1:0-19303 GCA_900302755.1 Chromis chromis | reverse complement strand
CCATGTATAAACATAACTACCTGTTATTGTGCATTCAATACTAAGCTATTCAAATAATACATAGGTTCATATATTCATGTTTTTATTTTAAAGAATGTGCTACTGCCATTTATTTATCCCACCCTGGAGGGATTTGAGACAAGTTTGGAAATATTCAGCAGGTTCTGAGTGGCTGTGGATTGTCTCCAAGTGATGGCAGCTTTGATGGCTTCATAGATTTGTTTGACAGCACAGCAGAGTTTTTTGGTCGAGTTTTACAATGAGCCATTTTCGCTCATAACAATGTCCATACACTTGGTATAATCATATACTGGCTTCAGTACTGGCTGTTGTGGATAGGAGCTGCAGTGTTTTAGACCAGGAATATCTTTTAAAAATGATTGCCAAAGGATTCGTGGGTGAACTAAATGTTGTCGTTTTTTTTAGTTTTTTTTTGCTATTTGTTGTATTTATTTCTTTTATTTATTTATTTATTTATTATATTTTTTAAACAAAAGTATCTTCTGGGGACTGAATAGGCTCTCGGCCAATCACGGGGAACCTGACAGAGCCATCGTGTAACATGCGGCCTCGTGATTGGCGCAGCAGCGATAGAGGCGGGTCCTCCTGTTTGTGTACCTACAGGAGGTTGGAGGGGACCTGTCTCGTGCTGTGAGTGAACTGGTGCCTAGTTTGAGAGAGCTCCTGTGTGTCGCTGAATGTGTGCATTACTGAAAAGTAACGTCTTCTGCCTCCATTTATGCGTTTGCTACAGTATGCTGGATTCGTGTTAATGTGTATTTAAAGACATTTAAATTTATGGGGGAAAATGGTTGGAAAAGAAAACTAAAAATTTAAAAAATATAGAAAAAAATGTCTAATCAACCAAAAATGTCGCATCCCCCAGGGAGAAAAAACACTTAAATGGGCATTTTTCTGAATTTATATTGGTTAGTTCCACATTTTGTTTCTTTCTAATGTAGCAAAATTCAACCTCTAATATAGGTAACAACAAAACAATTGAATTTGTTTGTTTATTGGTATGTAAACGAAATAAAAACGCGTCTTTTTTGAGTGACTGTACTTTTTGGCACATCAGGGCCACTGTAGCGGCTTTAGCCAGATCCTCGTCATGTGACTGTAAAAAATGTCAACATCACTGAGCGCTGCACTATGAAACCGACAAACGACCGCTGAAACGCCGTTTTTTTTCTGTCTACAGAAATGAACGTGCTTTAGTAATCACCTGTCGAAGTAAGACCTTGATGTTTGCAGTTCATTGTGTGGCTGTCACTGCACAGGTAAGCCGTTTAGCTTGGCTAGCCAGGAAATCAAGTCGGCTACATTACAATAGCAGGAGCTAACGCTAGCCGCAGCAGGTGAAGTGCAGTTTTGAATGCTAATTATAGCTAGCATAAAAACGCACTGGAAGTAGCTGCAATGACACTACAAAAATGTTTATTAGCAAAGAAATGCGTTATTATTTTCGTCAATTACTTAATTAAAATGAGCTTAAGTGACAAACTGAAGTGCACTTGGGGCGAGTAACTTTTTTTCTCAGAAGCAGGTATTCAGCAGCAAGTTTTCTTTGATTTACTTCTGTGATTTGTGGTCTTGACATTATCCTTTGTTTTGAAATGCTACAGGATGGCTGTATGTTCCACTGGCCAGTCCTCTCTTGTACACAGCTTGGCCACACTCCTCCGAAGTAATGGTATGTTACAGTGATATACACAGAAACTCACTATACTATACCTCAAGTATAGTTAAATACAGCTTATTATGAAGACAAACTTGACTCTGTCTGTGAAGGTTCTCAGTCATCCAGGTCATGGTTGTTCTCGTAGTTTCAGTCATAACATCTGGACTTGGTTGAGTTAGCTCAAAGAAGTTCCACCTTCATCCAAGAGGCTTGATCAGTTCTAAACTGACTGGTTGGGAGTTCCAGATTTTTATACTCTTCAGGATCCATTAACACTATTGAAACTCCAGTCTGCAGGGTGAGTGTTGCCCCTCCCCTCATTATGCAGTCGTTATGTCCTTCCCTCTCACAATGGGATTCTTTAGGGACCTTTGTGGCCAGGTTAGAAAGGTTTCTGTTCTTCCTGGGTAAAGAATGTAACTGCATTGTACACAGGTGAGAGGTGATGTCTCAAACCTCCCCCTCTGTTCAATGAAGGTATTTCTAGTTTAACAAAGATGGCTTCCTTCACCCCCTCTCAAACCATCTGTCTTCTCTGCCCAAAATTTGTACATTATTCTCTTTGAACGAGTGGCCCGTGTCCTTCAGATGCAGGTGGACTGCTGAGTCCTGTCCTGAGTAGTTGGCTCTTCTGTGTTGAGCCACAGAAGGACCTAACAACCCTCATTGGCACCGCTCACACCTGGCCACAAAGGAACCCAGCGGATCCCATTGTGAGAGGGAAGGACCCAACGACTCGCATAATGAGGGAGGGGCAACACTCACCCAGCAGACTGGAGTTTGAATAGTGTTAATGGCTCCTGAAGAGTATTAAAAAATGGAACTCCCAACCAGTCAGTTTAGAACTGATGAGAGGTGAAAGGTCTTCGACAAACTCAACCAAGTCCAGATGCTACGATTGAAACTACGAGGACAAAACTTGACTCTGCACCACCGTTTGTTCAGCTTTAATGCTTACAAAGGAGTCGGCGCTTATCTGCTGGATAAACTGTGATAGCACAGTTTCTAAGTCGCAGCAATGGCCAAGCAGTATATCAGTCGGGATCTAATTATTTCTCTCCTTTCAATTGTATCTTGAATAGAGATGAAAACAATAATAGATTTCAAATCACAAAGGCTACAGTTTGAAACGGACATTATGCAGTGTGCCTAACTCAAGGTTTAAATTGTTATGTTAGTGATTTTACTAATTCATGCCATCCTCTTTGTGTGACAGTCACAGTTTAGATCAGGGGTGGCCAACCCTGGTCCTCGAGAGCCACAATCCAGCATGTTTTAGATGTTTCCCTCTTCTAACACACCTGATTCAAATGATCAGGATCGTTATCAGGCTTCTGCAGAGCTTCATGATTAGCTGATCATTTGAATCAGGTGTGTTGGAAGAGGGAAACATCTACAACATGCTGGATTGTGGCTCTTGAGGACCAGTGTTGGCCACCCCTGGTTCAGATGCTACCTCATGTTTTAAATCTGTTACATAGTGAATATTGAACTGAAGCTTGACTTTAAAAACAAAATATTGCAAATCAAATAGCAGTATGTCTCCAAAAAAATCCTAATTAGATATTTTTCCCCAAATCATTTAGCTTCACCTTTTTTGTCCGTTGCTTCTTTTTTCTACCTGCTTTCATTTCCTAAGCACCTGTCCACCATGGCGCATTTAGTTTGAGCTTGTAATTTAGGTTTATTTTTGCTATGACCAACTAACCAGTAATAATTTGCTTCTTAAATTTAAACAAGCTGTCTTTTCCACCCTCTAGGTGATGTGGTGCTGGACGGTAGCAGCACACTAACCCTACCAGCTGCCAACTTGCAGCAGCTCACCCGGCTGTTTGAGCATTACTTGCTGTCCAGGAGCCAGCAGCATGGGTTCCTCGCTCTGCCTTCCCACCCAGCTGACACTGATTCCCTGCTACAGCTGCAGTTCCTGTTTGACATTCTGCAGAAGACCGTCTCCCTTAAGGTGGACTGTTCAACCCCAAAAATAAGTCAAGTTGATGCTTGTGTTTTTACCTGGTCCCTGAAATTGGAACGGATCTAGTTTTTTTTCACATGGGAAATGTTTGTATGACTATTTCATGCTTTTTCAACAGATAGAATTTTATCACTACGTCATGAATTATCAAGGTTGTTATTTTTTACTGCTTATAAACTATGCTGCTTCAAGGTTTCTGATATTTTTGTGTCTCCTAATGTGTGAATTTAGCTTATCAACCCACCAGACGTGAGACTACAGTCTGTGGTGAAAATCTTCCCTTTCAAGTCTCTGAAGTGTTTGGAGGTAGTACATTAATTGCCTAATAGTTTTTTCCCTCACTGCACCTCTGTTCCATGTCAGTATTCATGTTATGACTCAGCTCACAATATATCTTTTTGTTCTTCGCCAGCTGAAGAGAATCCCTCCACACTGTCTGGAAGGACTCAGAGGGGTTTACTCCCAGTTGGAGGTTTTTACCTGCTCAAAAAGCCTCAGCTCCCTAGAGGTACTCTCAGCCTGTCGCATATTTGTTAGCAAGTATCAGAAGCCATGTGTGCTATGTGTAAGAGTTAGTAATATGTGTGTCTGGTTTGTTTTTTAGGAGCTGCTTTCTCTGTGTGGAGGTGACCTGAGCTCTGCACTGCCTTGGTTGGAACTTCACACCCTTAACTTCAGCTACAACTCCATTGTTTGCCTTGACCAGTCACTGGTGAGACAAAGAAACACACAGATGCCTCATTACTGACTTTTGGTATCTTTCCCTGACTTATTCCTCTGCATCTTTTATAGAGTTTACTGAATGTCTTGAAGTCTTTGGATCTAAGCCATAACAAGATTCAGGAGTGTGCTGAATTTCTAAAGGTAGGATACAGGGAGTTAAACTGGAAAACCCGTAGTTCCCTTCTTTTGACACTTGCTTGATGTGTTTTCTCATTGCTCTCTCTCAGCCCTTAAGTGAGTTGAAACACTTGCACCTGGGCTACAACTGCCTGCAGAGGGCGCCAACGCTGGGTCCGAGTGCTCGAGCCAAGCTCCTCACACTCATCCTCAGGAATAATGAACTGGAAACTATCAACGGTAAAGCAGGCTGACATCAGTCATACAGTTTATCATCTTCTTCTTTAAACACAGACAAACAGTCGAGACAAAGAAGTCCGCCAGTGAAATCATAGAGCTGATAGAGGAGTGGGTCAATGTAAACTGAAAAATGGAAACACAGAACACTGAAAACCAAGCTGAAGCAAAACCTGAAAAATGGGGCTCGCAGACTTTCTCTGACAGGAATCCACACCTCCCACTGTTCTGGAAGTCCTTCTGTTTATCTTGGATATTGTTTTTCATCACACAGCGAAGCATTAGATAATCTTACACCTGCATGAAAATCAAATTAGATATGTGAGCTGCAGGTTTGTTTTTAATCCAGTGTTCTTGATCTTGTGTCGTTTCCTGAATTGCTCGGAATCTCTGGTTTGAACAGGTGTGGAGCAGTTGTCTTCGCTCCAGCACTTGGACCTGGCCTACAACCTCCTGTTGGAGCATTCCCAGCTGGCTCCTCTCTCCTTACTGCACTGCCTCGACACAGTAAGGACACACAGATTTATCCTCAAAGGCTATCATATTGATTTATTTCATTTAGGTAATTGCTTCATGTGTGAGAGGGAAGTCCTATAACATGGAACATCTTCTTGTAGCTTAACCTGGAGGGCAACCCGCTGTACTTCCAGAAGACCCACCGCATTTGCACCGTCCGACATCTCTCGCCAAAAGCCGCCAGCCTCAGGGTAAGGAATTAGATACACGTATATCATTTTTCAACTTGCAGAATGTTGAAACATTGAAAAGAATAATAATGAAAGAGTCCTGCATGGATATTTGTCTTAATAAAGCAGCAGCACTCTTTGAAAAATGATCACGACAGCTGACGACTGAAGCAGAAACGGAAGCTGTTAAATTAAATTGAGACTGTATTCTTAGGATATACCGTTACTTGCTCTCCATCAACAAAAGCATTATGTCTTCATTTATGGGAAAGCGCAGCCTCCAAAAGTGTTTCCTGTCAGCCATGTGTTTCTGCATGGTTGCACTGCAGACTTCCACTGGCTTGTGGTCTTCTGTCATAGTAGCCAGTATTTGCAGCATATTAAATCCTTTTAAACATGGTATTTTTTTGTGAAAAGATGTGGTGGTTTAATCCTGGAAGGCTGTTGATGTAATGTTTTTTCCCCATATGAAAGTAACACTGATAGTTATGCAGCCAATGATCATTTGGACACTGCAGCCCAAACAAAAATGGCATAACCTTTTCTTTTTTTTTCACAAACTTCATTTTTACTTAATTACAAGTGTTCCTTTTCTGTTTCCTTCCAGCTCAGACTTGACGGTACCCCACTTTCCTCATCTGAGTTATCAGTAAGTCGAACGTATTTATATCTCACTCTTTTAAAAGACAACTTGTAAATACGTGTGATTGTAAATTGTATGAGAAGATGACATCAGGCTGCAGCACAAGAAATAAAATTACATTTATATATGCTGTACATGTGCAGTGTTATGTAGACAATTAATATGGTGATACTCAGTTTGGTGTTTCTGTATGTTAGCAAATGTTTAATACAACACCACCATTCTCTGCAGGTTCTGCCAAAACCAGGTCAGCTGATCGTCCAGGTCCAGACTTTGCCGTCGACTGCTGCTGTGCCATCAGACCGGAGTAACCAAGAAGTGTCCAGCGGAGCAGGGGAGTTGAGTGACAGTGTGTCTGTTGGAGAAGTGGGGGTCTCAAACTTGCGCAAGAAAAAAAATAGGGTAATGGTGATGCTGCTATGTGTACTGAAATGTTTTTTTTTTATTGTTTCTCTGTGTTCAGTGCATGCTAAATGTAAGTTTATATGATTATAAGAAGCTGCACAGAACAAGTCCATACTCATGTCCTGTCAATTTATTTTGTGTTTCAGAGTAAGGTGAAAGTGCGAAGGGCCAGCATTTCTGAGCCCAGTGATACTGATTACGAGCCCAGACCCCTGTCCTTCCCACAGGGTTTGTTATTGTTATTAAGATTCAATAAGATTCATTGATTCACTATTTCTCCTTGTTTTATGTTTATGAACAAATATCTAAAGCATAAATGTCAACATGCTGTCCGTCCATCAGGCATTCCCCTTCCCCACCAGGAGGAGATCGAGCGCATGTCCAGCTTCAGGGAGCAGCTGGGGGAAGACTGGCTAAGATACCAACACCATCTAGATGGAGGAGCGTCTTCAACCATCACCACCACTGTCAGTACAAACCAAGCGGAACCTCAGCGTCAAACTGTCTCCAACGGCCTCAGCACCACCGCATGTCCACCGAACAATTCTGGACGGCAGCCGTCTCCGTCAGCTTCCGTGGATGTCCTGGAAGTCCTCCCTCCTCCACTTCTCTCCTCAGAACCCAAAGAGGAGACACCTTACATTAATGATACAGACTCCACCTTACAGTTGCCCAATCAGAGCGCTCAGCACGGCGAATCCACCTTGGACGATAGCGTAGTGGATGGCCTAGTGTCCAGCAAGGGAGGAGAAAACTCACCTCGACCGAGCCCAGAGTCCTGGAGCTCTCCCCAAGTAGTGAGTGGAGACACCAACCAAGAAGAAGAAGAGGACCTCGGAGGTAGGGTAGTGAAAATGGAAGTTTTTATCATTAAACCGGAAATATCTTAAACCGAAATTGGTGCTTGAAGATAAAACATGTTTAAATTGTAGTAATAAGTTGACAATAATGGACTTAAATGTCAGAAAATCAAAACACCAGCCAAACGGTAGACAATAATTCATGCACACTCATATATTTTCTATAAATCTGCTGAAACCAACAACAGAAATTATATTTAAACCCATGACCAAAGTTGCTGTGAAAAATATTAACACGCCTACATGATGGTTTTATGTGTAAAGTAATATAACAATTTAAGGAGATAAGCTTTATTCATATTTACAACTTTAAAGATAGTAACCTAAATGATACATATTGTTTTTAATAAAATGGACGTTACAACTCTTTTGAGGAAACCAATCCACACAAAAGTTGCTCCTGCAAGTCTGATCTCCTTTTTCGGTGTCTTCTTTTTTTCTTGTTAGTGGACCTGTGTCACCCCCTGCTTGTGGGTGTCCTTTCTGACAAAGAGGATGGAAACAGCGAAGGTCAAGGGGAGAGAAAGGGAAGAAGGGAGGTGTTCCTACGAGTCAAACAAGGCCTAGTGCTGGAGGTGGACATGCAGTGTGGCCAGGAGAGATGCCGCCTGGAACTTGACAGCCTGGCCCGGGTGGAGACCACAGAGGCTGCATGGACCCGAGGGGTAAGAGGACAAAGAGATGGAAGGATAGGAATTCACTTGTAAGGGTCTGGGGTTTAAAAGAAACTGAGATATTTTGAATTAAGGAAGCTCAAATGAGTTTTCCCCTTAACCGTTTGAAATCCAAAATTCGCAACCAGGTTTGAAAGGCATGTTGTGTTTAAAACACTGGCAAAGCTAGAAAAGCCCACAGAGAGCGCAGACCTCCGCCAAGCAGCTCATTTCCACCCATATTGTGATTTACAATTACAGTTTACAATTTCATTTAGCAGTCACTTTTATCCAAAGCGACGTACATCTGAGGCAATTTGGGGTTCAGTGTCTTGCCCAAGGACACTTCAGCATGTGGAGGGGCCGGGGATCGAAACGCCAACCTTACAATCAATGGACAACACACTCTACCACCTGAGCCACAGCCGCCCCAACAAAACTTTTTTCATTGGCACTGACAGGATTCGAACCAGGGCCCATGGCATAGATGGATGCTCATCCTATTGAGCTATGCCTTCTCCTTTGTGATTTCCACAAAACAATTCCAGATGGTAATCCAGAACATCACCAAAATTTAATCATCTGTTCCTTGTCCCATTATCAACTAAGTATGGAAATATATGTTAGTTACATAATATGGTTTTAAATCAGGGGTGCCCAATCCTGGTCCTCGAGGGCCACTATCCTGCATGTTTTAGATGTTTCCCTCTTCCAACACACCTGATTCAAATGATCAGCTCATCATCAAGCTCTGCAGAAGCCTGATAATGATCCTGATCATTTGAATCAGGTGTGTTGGAAGAGGGCGACATCTAAAACATGCAGGATAGTGGCCCTCGAGGACCAGGGTTGGGCACCCCTGTTTTAAATGTTTAAATATCCGTAGTATGTGTAGCAACCATTTTTTCAACACCTACACAAATGTTGAACATGCCTGGGGTTCAGAGGGTTAACTTGTTGCTCAGGTTGAATGATCAACTTCGCATTATGCCTGCACAGACACTGTATTACGTAAAGATGACATTTTAATATAGATATGTCATCAAATGTTTAATGTCAAGCAAATTTGATAAAATATGCAATTTTTAAGGAGTTTATAAATGACTTTTTCTTAGGATACAGAAAAGCTGTTTCCAGCTGTGGAGCTTCAGTTTGACTACATCAGCAAGGAAAAAAGGAGGAGATGCTATGTTCTGCTAGATGATGACCCACAGCACGCACTTCAGGTTAGTTAATAAGCTCAGACACGTTCATACACACACACAGTGTTGTTGGCAGGGGAGCATTCCGAATTTATCCTACAAGATGGCACACATTGCCTCTTAGTTTACGCAATTTCAAAAGAGTTCAATATGTGGACGGAAGATTTTCATGCTGTCTCCACCATGCAGGGTATGCATGACACGCAGGGCACACAATAAGACAGCACCCACCCACTAACTACTAGTCTGGTCATGCTCACAGGCTGCCTTAGCCTCAGAATCCTGTTACCTTTTGTTTTTATACGTGACATCAACCCCCAGCAATACAATCTGTACCATGTGTACTGCCTTGTTTACAATTTTGGTCTTCTCATATTGTGTAACATCAGATTTGTGCCAGATATATTCTTAAAGCAACAGAGAGAGACACAGTGTGATCATTTTATTCCGGAAACTTGTGTTTGAACAGACACATAACTGGACGGGAAAGTACATCACCAAATAAACACCTTTAACTCCTACTTAAAGCATAGCTGCTCATTACACAAGACATATTGTCATAGGTGGTAGTTAGTTTACAGGAATGCATTTTTAAGTAGCAACAACGATGTCCTGTCGGCATGCTCTTAAGCTCCACTGATTTCTGACCTTTATGTAACTCCTACAGCTGAACCCCTTGGTACTTTTAGTTTTTTGTGTTCCGAACAGTATAAACATATTTTTAAATGTAAAACTGTTACTGCTTGCTGACCAGGCTCTGACTGAGATACTGTCTCATGTGGCGGAGGAAAACCGACGCTGTGAATCTGAGCTCTGGCCCAGCTGTGTTCGTCTGCAGTGCCTTCGCTGCAGGTCAGAGTTCACTCTTCAGGGAGAAACCTGTGAGGAGGAGGCTGGAGGAGGAAGGAGGAGGAAGAGAGGGGCTGTGATGCTACCGGAGGGTGCGGAAGAGCAGGACAAGGAGGAGCTGACGGAGTACGATGTTGACAGCAAAGGTATGGGCGATGACAGAGGGATTTAAATCAGCTTTTAAGCAGCACTTGACAAATAGAGACAAGAAAAGGCCTGAGCTTTATTTATATAACACACCTATGATGTAAAATCAGTATTGCGCTATGTCTTTGACTATTGCTTCATGCTTTATCCTTTAAAACTTTGCATGTTTGCCAGAGTCACTGATCAGCAAAAATTGTGAAATGTTAAAGGTACCACAAAAACTAAAATACAAGGTTAAGATGCACACAGGAAAAAGTAGCAATCAGCAAATTCAAGATCATAAATGTGCATAGATTCGAATGGCAGAGTAACTCACAATATGTTGCCCACAATATTGATAGTATCACATTACAGCGATTCTGCGACACTCGATTCATTTACTTCTGTTCACTCATGTGATAAGGTGCAACTCTTGTAGGTCAAATGAGTTAGGGAGTCTGTTGGGGGTTCCTGTGTGTTTTAATAAAAGTATCAATATGTGATGCCAGTGTATCAATAATGTACCACAATAGTAAGTGATACAATATATTGCTGTATTGATATTCAGTTTACTTATAAACCGCAAATTTACAACATATGTCATCTCACAGCGCTTTACATAGTAAGTTACAGAACTTATGAATTATAAACGGAAAACCCAACAATCCAAAGTTGCTTTTGGATTCCCTATGAGCAAGTGACGGTGGGCAGGAACCAAATAGACCCCCTAGGATAAGGAAGGGAGAAAAAAATAACTCTGACAGAACTAGGCTCAGGGAAGGCGGCCATCTGCCTCGACCGGTTGGGGTGGGGATGAGGGGGGAAGGGATGGCAGGATAGCAGGTGGTGAGGCCAACGACTCCAGATCAGAGACGTGGAGCTCCAGATCCAGAGACATCCACGGAGAAAACAAGCAGGACACAGAACCTCGGGGGAAACACAGAGTTAGTGATATGTAATGGTGATATATAACAGTATAGGGAGAGGAGAGGAGCCGAAATGCATCATGTTGTCCCAATTGTTAAACTAACAATACACTTGATAAGATGTTGCCTTGTAAGCAGCAGGTAATGAATGCTAAAATGGCCAGATGTTAAAAAGTATTTTGAAATCGGAAAAACTGATTTTATAAAAATTGCATTTGATAAAGGATGCCTTTTAAGCACAACTCAAAGGTGAAAAAAAGGTGATATCTGGCTTTAGTTTATACATAAATCTGTCATCTTTGAATCTGAAAGAAGCCCACCCACACAGTTTTAACTGTGATTCATCCATCAAACTGCGTCATGCACTATCTCAAATGAATAGTGGTAGACAATCCTTAAAAGTAAGAACGAGATGCATTCCGCTTTCACTCTCGGCTTACGTGTTTTCAATCAGTGTCAGTGGGCTTTGTGGTTAAAAGCTGAAGATAAGACAGATGACAAGGTCAAGTGGAAGGTTCATTTGACGTCAGGACTCGTCCTCGACTATCAGGCTCTCATTGGTAGTCTACACATTGCTGTGTAGGTTCACAAAGCAAAAGTCTGGTTTCAGATGAACTCGAGTGCAACATCACAGGAGTTATCTGTTCTTTGTTTTTTATTGCCAAGCTACCCACTCCACAGAGTTCCCATCTCTATAATCAGCAGGAGACAGATAACACCCTTCACTCCAGCGACTCAACCGAACCTGATATAAAAACCTGCTCGGGCATGCGCAGGCGGTTCACAACCTTTGTTTGACATGTTTTGGGGATTTTGTGGAACCACACTCCTGTGTTAGTGTGATTAGTCTGCAGTTTTGGTGAGATTACACGCAATGAATACCTTTTCCATTTGCACGTGTCTGAACTTAGACATTTATTTGCCTGTGGGTTACAGAAACGCGTGCCCTGCAGATGCAAAAAGTAGTATTCTGGTTGTCATGATCAACATGATCTTTAGTCGGCACTGACTCAGCTGAAATAGTTTTACAAAACAATTCTTATATATTTTAGCTTCACATGCAACATTTTATTGAACCAACATTTTATTTTAAAAATAAGTAAGGCAATCCTTATAAAAATGTAAGATTCCTGGTTCTAAACATTGTTTGGGTTGGTTGTTCTTTGTTGCTCAGTAGAGGGGAAAGAAACTCTATAAACCAAGACACTCCTAGGATTAAAACGTCTTTATTACACTGGCCTGCTCTGGCTTGACTTTTATGAAGATACCCACGTGTAGCGGCTCGTGCCTTCTTCATGGCATCACATCTGTACTTTTCCCTGAGAGATTCTTTTTCTCTCTCTCTCTTTTTCTCTACTGAGTTTATTATTAAATAAAAAAATAAAACATGAAGTTTGAATTACATGTCTCGAACAAAAAAAACAATAGAATAGAATAGAATATAACTTTATTGATCCCCAATGGGGAAATTCGGGCGTTGTAGCAGCAGCGTTACAGAAATCAAAAAAGTCAGAAACCAAATAATAAAATAGTAACATAAATACAGTTGAAAAATAAAAAATAATAATAATTGGAGCAGATATATACATAGGACTATACAGAATGGGGTGAACCCAACGGGACAAAGAAATTATGTGCAGTAAATGGCAGGTTAAAGTGACCAGTGATGGTTTAAAGTGACGTGTTCTGAGGCAGCAAGTTATGTAGACAGCAGTTTGACAGTTATAAACTGTTTTTTTTTTATAAATGTTTTTTAAATCAATATGATTATATGTCTTGATTAAAAATATGAAGAGTTACGATACATTTTTACAATCGCTTACAGTGGCCGAGGGGGACCACTTTCCCCCACCCCGGAAGAGAATAGCTTTTTGGTATCTAACTTCCTCAATTTGTCTTTTGTCTCCAGGAAAAAGCCAAATCTGTCCAGAATGTGGTAGTGACCATGTGGTTCAGGTGGCTGGCCAACCAGCTCCTCAGAGCAGCACACCGATCCATCGTTCATCAAGGCCCGACAGTGAAGACGATCATCTCGATACAACCCGGAGCACCCGCAGTGCCACTAAGGTCTCTGTGATCAGTTAAATGATTCTGTGCCTGTTTGTTTTTCCCTTTGCTCAAACACATTCTCATCAAGTGTTCTCTGCATCACAACAGGATGATTACACAGATGCTAGTAATAGCGCGAGTCCCATCCTGGAAACTCACACGGCTGTAGATGAACCCACATTTGTCACTGCTCAAGGAAGCTCCTTCTTCATTGGGGAAAGTCCTGGTAAAACCAGCAGCATCTCCTACAACACAGAGTGCCAAAGTAAAGAGGACCTTGCAGGGAGCTGGAGCTACAGCTACACGGTTACCAGCGACACACAAGTCCCAGCCCAACCTGCGGGGCAGTCCTCCGTCAAGGGTGAGTTTTCTCGTTGTCTTTGTTTGGTTTGCAAACTGATAAGCCCAACACCCATGTCATGTGTTTGGATCTATCCAGTCTAGGCTGTTTACTACTGTGAAGAAACTAACTTCCATGCTTCCCTTTGAACTCAATTCTCTCATTAAAATACAGTGCCATGCAAGAGTATTTGCCCAGAAATGTTCTATTTTTGCATATTTCTCACACTTAAATGTTCCAGATCATCAAACTAATATTTATATTTATTGAATATGATACAGAGATAACCCACAAAAAACAAAATGCTGTTTTTTAAATTGTGGTTTATTGAAGAATTATTGAAAACTTATATCACCCCTGTGAAAACGTAATTGTCCCCCTGAACCTAATAACTGGTTGGTCCCTTGGCAGCAACAACTGTAGTAAAAATGTTTGTTACAGCTTGTGATCAGTCTTTTACATCGCAATCTTTGTCTTACCTTGAAATTTGTTTGATGATCTGAAACATTTAAGTGTGACAAATATGCAGAAGTAGAAGATTTCTGTAGGGGGGGCAAATACTTTTGCATGGCACTGTATGAAGCTTGGCAGCATAGAACCAAAACCAGTTTTTCTTTATCAGTCATTACACATTTGAGGTACCATAGGTAAATTTGGGATTGTGATGTTGGCCACATAGAAACATTTTATTTGATTCAATAAAGCCCTTTTGAGCGGAATCAAATAAATGTTATTTGAAGGGGTTTTATTTTTATTTATTTATTTTTTTTTTTAAGATTTATTTTTGACCTTTTATGCCTTTATTAGATAGGACAGTGGATAGAGTCGGAAACGGGAAAGAGTAGGAAGGACATGCAGTAAATGCCCGAGGTCAGAATGGAACCCGGGACAGCTGCTACACCTTAGCACTTGGGTCACGCGACATAACCATTAGGCTATCGGGGCGCCCTTGAAGGGGTTTTATTGACAAAAGCTTCAAACAAACAATGTTGTCAAAGCATGAAAATAGAATTTTTCCAAGGACTTGGACAGTACACAATAACAGTAGCAGCAAGATTGATGTACGTGATATTGATTTAAAAGTTCTGGGACTGTTTGCACGTTCAACATGTCTAAGCAGTAACTGTCACGAGTCCGGATGTGCCATGGCGCTTCGATTACAAACAGCTTTTTCGGCCACAAAACACGTTCATTGAATGTTTTACATTGTAAGTTTCTGTCTCAGCCTTACCTGTTAAACATCGGACCACTTGTCTGTTTTCTTTTGGCTGCCGTGATTATTTTGGGTCTTCCTTTTTCGATTGCTCGTTTGTGATCACCTAACCTCCACGAGAATTTGGTTTTCTCAGCAGTGCTCTTGTTCGAGATGAGTCAGTTCAACTCCAAACTAAAATCAGGGACTCTGAACTGGCTCAGCTCATGGGTTTGGAGTGTTTTGGAAAGAGAGTGTCTAGAGGCCTGAGTATAGGGTGTTTGAAAAACTCTTTTGAGTGTTAATTATCAGCTAATTTTGTCTATGTGTAAAAAATCTATCTTGAATTCTGCAGAAATATAGTTATCTTAACTTTTGCAGAATGTAAAGGCCAGATGAAACATCAGGACAATATAGCAACTGTAGTGCAACAGCAGAAAATCCTTATGCTTTAGGAGCTGAAACCAACAAACTGACATCTGAAACAGTTAATGGTTCTGATTAATGGACAAAATGTGTCAGACGTACACTTTTTACATCCAAAATAACACTGTGATGTTGGCAGGGCTGTTTATTGGAATAAAGCCCAAACAGCAGTAAAATATAAGTGGTATTTTATTACTCTGAATTCTGATTCTGCCGTTCATATGGTTACTGCAAAACACATCAGCTGTGGCATGTGGTGTAAACTGTTTACATCAGCTTTATTGCCTTTCCTAAAGTCTTAATTGAAAGTGAGTAGAGATGGGAAGTGTTTGGATCTCATGGATCTTGCGCGGTGAAGAAATACTTTGAGGCACTCAGTGTCTCTGTGACAGCATCTGATTTCCTCCACATCTGTCTGCCATTTTTAGATGAACCGCATGGTAAATGTGCAACAAGACAGATTGGAGTCATTACTGGAAGTGATGGGAGAGGAATGAAAGCCTTCGAGAGGGAGGGCTGAGTCGTAATAATAGCTTTCTGTATCCTTTCTCTTTTTTTTTTTGTAGTTCTATAGCAGCAGATCCAGTACCATATCCTTTTGATACACACAATGGATATAGTATCTTGTCTTGGTGACAGAGCACCCATTGTTGTGGAGCAGAGTCTTAATTTTCTACTCTTCGTAAAGAAGTGCTTTGTCTCTAAAGACACATCAACCCGTGTGTGTGTGTGTGAGTGCATACACCTTTCAAGTTTTCCGAAGATTCAAAGGCCTTTTTAAACTGATCTGTTTGCGCTTACTTCAAACAGGACTCTGGGTTTGTTTTGGCCTCCGCAGCTCTGTGCCCTGTCATTTTTGATTAGCTGTAGCCGTTCATCAGCGTTCAAATAACTTCTATTGCTGTTCTACGGTGGATTTATTGCTCTTAAATGCCTTTCTGCAGGAGGGCTCTTGGCTAATGCTACAGTAAAATCTGGCTATGGTTTTAGAAAAGCCAAGAAATATGCAAGTTTTCCCCTCCGCTGCCAGGAAACCATGGCTGAGCTGTTAATGCAAGATTTGATTTGAGGGAATAAATAAAGTCGTCAGAAGATTTGGGCAGATTCACAAAGATTTTAGGAAACTGGCTCTTAACCCTCTGAAACCCAAAATCCGCCAGCGGTTTTGAAAGGCATGTTATCTTTAAAAATAAATATCACTGAAATGATACAATTTATCAGAGCCAGAAACTGCAAAAAAGGAGAAAGAATCATAAGATTTTCAAATTTGGAATCACATTAGGCGTGCAGTTCCATCTGGAAAGCTAACCAAATCTAAGCTTAAATCATTCATCAAAATCACTTTATTCTACATGTCTATTTAAAAATAAACCTTTTATAGTAACCAGATTCTGTAAAAACTATACTCTTGCACTCTTTGGCACAACTGAAGTGGCTCAGGTGTGACCATCAGTTACTTGCAGCAGTGAAAAAACTTCAGTAACTGTTCGGCTGAACTGCAGGCTGTGTGCACAGAGAGCAGAGAGGGGACAAGTATGGAAACAGATTAGAGCGATTGAGAGGAAAACAAAACATACTTAAGCAAGGGAATCGATACAGCATGACTCACAAACAGAATACAGAGGGGCAAGTTGTCAAGAAACTACTTGAGATTCAGGGGTTTAAACTAGGGATGCTCCGATCAGGTTTTATGCTGCCGATTACCGATACCGATCAGCCAAAGTGCCGATCACCTCACCATCACGTCAACGCTGTGTGAAGGAAAGTGTAGGGGGACACTACACTGCACACAGAGCCTCTACAGGCTGCAGGCTGCAAAGTATGAGCTACTACAGGTGATCGGTTTTTGTGATCGGCAATGAAAGGCAGTGATCACCGATCACATACTTTTCCATGGAGATCGGCCGATAATTATCGGTGCCGATCAATCGGAGCACCACTAGTTTAAACGCTATCATTGGTTTGGTAATTATGTCAGAGTAACTGCTTTTAATGCTGATGAATCCTTGGTGTATTTTGCAGATGATTTGGACCTTCTGTCTGAGGACTTCGAGGCCGTGGACCATCGGCTGAAGCTTTTCCTGGATGTAGAGGTTTTCGAGGAGGAAGAAGAGCTTCAGTCTTTCCTCAAGGTTAGTAAGACACACATGTATTAAAGCCCTTAAAATTATATTTAAATATGTCTTAAAATGTTAAACAGATTGAAAAAATATGTTTTCAGGATCTTTACTGGAGTTAATATTAAGGCAGGAAACTGAAAGCATTACATACAGACCCTGTCTTTAAGCAGACGTTTGCCAGTAATGGCGGCATGTGACTCATCGCTCAAAATTCAGCTGTACTGTGTTTTTATGTTGGCGTTATTGTTTATTTTGTGATTGCGGTTTTAAAATATCCTTTAACCTATCCCCTGATGGCCCCACAATTCCAGCTTAATGGGTGGTGACAACTTTAAGACCTACTTGACTTCATCTGCGGTTTCACAACAGTCAGCCGAGATGAACAGTGTCAGTAAATCTCCCAGGAGTCCATATGAGCCTACTCTTCTTCCTCTGTAGTTCCTTTGACTAGTTTGTTGTCACTGAACGTTCTCTGAGAGCTCTTTAAAATGCAGTGCATCCTGGGAGCTCTTTCAAGAGCGGAACAGAACTGAGCTAACCACAGCTGGAAACAGGAGGTCCCGCTCCATTCATCTTGGTTGTGTTTATTTACTCAGTGCGATTTGTTGTTTTGCATTATTTTAGAGGAAATGCAAGCAGGACCTTGGTCTACAGCCGGGGTGCCCAATCCTGGTCCTCGAGGGCCTCTATCCTGCATGTTTTAGATGTTTCCGATTCAAATGATCAGGATTATTATCAGGCTTCTGCAGAGCTTGATGATGAGCTCATCATTTGAATCAGGCGTGTTGGAAGAGGGAAACATCTAAAACATGCAGGATAGTGGCCCTTGAGGACCAGGATTGGGCACCCCTGGTCTACAGGTTTTTTGTTAAACTTTTAAAAACTTGTGAAAAGTGGTGTCATCTCAGAGTACGGTTGTTAATATTGTAGTTCATTGTTTGGATGCATTGCTCTATGATACTTGTTTTAATGCTGTAAAGGACAGCATTCACCGTGTGAAAACAGCTCTTACAAAGTCATTTCTGCTGTTTTCTCAACAAATGTCCACTATTTACGCTCCTTTTTTTCTCTCAACCTACAGATGTCAGCTGTCAAATTTGGGGAGCCGGGGGAAGTTCCCTCGCTGTTGGTTGTGTCTGACCAGCGAATCTATTTCCTGGAAATGACATCAGATGTGCAGTAAGTGCCGCAAGTTTTTCAGGGTTACAGAAAGTATTTTTTCAGTATGGTCTGTTTGTTTCTACCCCTAATCTATGTAGATTCTTTAATATTTACTGCTCCTATCACATTTTTACTCACTGTGGGCTCATTTTTCAGTGCAATGCAATATAAAGTTGTGCACCTCTATGGAAATGGTAGAACCATGGCTAGAAGTAAAGAGAAATTCAAAAATGTCTGTTGTGCACTATAACAAAGTTATAACGCCATTAAGCATCAGAAAAGAAAAAGAAAATGTTTCCGAGTGCCCACAAATCTTACCAATACTGGAAACAAGTGTTCGCTCCACATACTATAGATATTTTACTACTTTGATTTTTATTTGTTTCCATACTAGTCTCCTATCTGCTCTGTGTAAACACAACCTGCAGTTCAGCCCAGCAGAGTCTGAAAGTCCTTAAATAGCTGAGTCACTAACAGCTTTACAAGTGTGCTAAGGAACAGAGAGTTGTTTTTTTTAAAGAGCAAACTGTATTTTTGGCATTTAAAATTGTTCTGTGGCTCGCTCTGATAAATTGTATAATATTGGCTTTCCAAAGTCAAATGTGTATTGAGGGGATGTTAAATCAGCAAATCAAAAAGGACAGCCAGCAAAACAAATCTGTTTTTGAACAAACCCCGTTGTAGAAATCTTGAGATTATTAGGGCTGGACCCGAATATCCGAATATTCGGTTGTTGTGGTGGCATTCGGATAATAACTTTGATATCCGAATACTCGCGCCCCCCCGGCCAGCGGCACACAGTTCAGGTGGCGGAAAAAGGACCCGACAGAAAGGAATGGCAAGGACACTGCTGCTGTGCCGGTATAAAAAGCAGGAGATATCCATGCTAATGCTGTCGGACTCCGACGATGAACACCCTGAGGAGCATTTGC
>OMNN01082852.1:36937-47528 GCA_900302755.1 Chromis chromis | reverse complement strand
GCGGCAGTGACAGAGGGGACACAGGAGGACACAGAGAGACAGGGGAGGAAAAAGAGGAAGAGAGAGGACAGAGTGGAGGGAGGGGAGCGAGGAGGGAAAAGAGAGGGGACACTGAGGACAGAGAGGAAAATAGATGAGGGAAAAGAGGGGAGGAAATACTGAGAACAGGATCTTCAAAAACGTCTGTCAGGATATTAATATCAGATATAAGCCCAATTCATATTTTACTGACATTTTAGATTTTTTTCTAGAGAGATATCCAGATTTTGAAATGCATATAAGTATTTTTAATTTGAGTTTGATGCCAGATTATTTTTTTTAAAATTATTATTATTTGTATGCTAGTAGTTATCACCATGACTTTGGCCTAGATGTTCAGTTTGACAGATATCTAATTTATTTTAAAGTAATACAGAACAGTGCTATAACTACTATTATTACTTTTAATAACATTCAACATGCTGAGGGCTCAACCCTGCAAGGCAAGTTCCAAAGGAGCAAGAGAGAGAGAGGGAGAGAGCAATTTTTTCATGTCCCCCCCAGGAATTACTCTCTGAAATTTTACTGTTTATTGTCCCCCCAAAAAAATGAAATAGGATTTTCGCCCCTGACTTCGGTGTTTAGATCTCTAAAGAGTTGAGCTGTCCAAAGTTCAGGTGGTTTTGCTAAAGATCAACTCTAAGTCCAAGTGCAAAAAGATACCATGGAAAGTTCTGTGTGCCTTTTATATGACTGTTCTATTTTCATAACTTTCACATGACACATGCATATGACTGTAGGTAAGAAACTTTGATATGTTGCTAAATGAGTGATCTACAATGTCAGTTTTGTTATGTCAAACTTTTTTAGTTTTTGTTGTCCTTGATTAGCAAAAGATCATCAGTTAAAAGGTTTAATTCTAATTTCCAATTCATTGCTCCAAGTAATATTTTACACTAACATCATCCAAATGACTATAATACAAAAAATGGTGATATAATATATTTGAAAAAGATGTCATATTTCAAACATAACTTTCCATATTTTTCATAGATGATGGAGGCGATCAATTCCCTTGATACTGCAGACATTCAGTCACAGCCCACTGTCCCACTGTCTCCCCCTGTTCATGTTCCTCCCACACTGAGAGGTGAGGAGTGTTACCACGTCTTCATTAGCTACAGCAGCACTGACTACCAGTGGACCCACTCCCTCATCAACCAGCTGGAGTCCTGTGGCCTGCAGGTCTGCTACCACGAGCGTGACTTCACTCCTGGTCGCACCGTGTTGGAGAACATGTCCGAGTGCATCCAGGAGAGCCAGAAGGTCCTGCTGGTTCTCAGCACAGAGTTTGTGAGGAGCCGCTGGTGTCTCCTGGAGGCCAACATGTCTCTGTTCAGAGACTGTCTGGAGAGGAAACCCATCATCCCAGTGCTGCTGGATCCTGGAGTCTCAGTTCCTCTGCACCTCTGCCACCTCACCTATCTGGAGGCCAGTGACCATGATTTTCTGAAAAAGCTGCTCAAAGTGATCTGCACCCCCAACCAGCAGCTTCAGGGCTCCACTGTGCTTCCATTCCAGCCTCCCTCCATTTACAACGGAAAGTCCCTGCAGCCTTTGACTGCTGTCAATGATGAGGGACTCAATAAATGGGACTGTGGTCAGTTCAGTGAGATGGAGGTGCCTGACCAACTGCGCCTGATCATTGAGGACAGGGAGCAGTACAGAAGGGCTGTGAGGATGATCAACAGAGTCTCTCAAAATAAAATGGGACTACCTCTGATCGTTATTACAGTGCTAATCTACGCATTTGTTGCAATGGCGTCTTCATTATATTTAGTAGCAATAGGCACAAGAGGTCTGATAGATGCCAAACATGACAACACAACTCTGTCAGGGATTGCTCTCTTTTGTGGTTGCTTTATTCTAGTGGTGATGTTTATTCAGGTTGCTTTCTGGGAGAAGGATATTGAGAAGAACATTGTGAAGGAGATGCAGAAAGCTATAGGTGAAGCAAACATAATCCTATCTGAGCAGAAGGTGTTAATGGGCTGTCAGTCCAATTCCAAAATTCATCTGGTTTATGTTACTCTGGATGGTTGCAAACAGGAGTTTGCAGCAACATTTTCTGAGCAGGCTGTTGCTGAGGATATGTTTCGTAGAGCATTGCTCTTCTTCTCATCAGGTTACACCTGCTGTCTTGCCAAAAGACACTTTCCTTTTCCCCTGCCTGACTCTGGAGGTCACCTGGAGGGAGGAGTGTGTTTCTGTCAGTATGTCTCCAAGCAGCTGAGCAGGGAAGAATGGAAGTAGGAAGAAAAGAAGTTCAGGATGTATTGATGATCCAAAACTTGTTGAGAAAATTGTCAGTCTCAGATAAGTTCATTGTAACTTTCTAAACATTACATCTGCTTGCATGCAGTTGCCTCTTATCTGACAAAATCCCAACCAACTCTCATTTTCTGTGAGTGAACAAAGAAGCAGATGAGAGTCACAAAAAGGATGGTCTGTTCCTTTGAAGTGGGTTATTATAATCCATATTCAGTGTGTCACCTACAGAAGATTACAGCTCCCAGTTTGGACAAGCAGAGAGGAGAACCACCACAGAAGCCAAGCAGAGTACCGGTATGGACGGGATCAGCAACAATGAGTATTTCATCTTCCTAAAGAAATAGTCAACGAAAAAAATCTCTCTCGGCTTCAACATACACTATTTTTAGAACATTTTCACCACTTGACCTTGCTGTCACTCAGCCCTTTAATGACTGTGAACTTAAACTTTGACATCATTCTCTTCTGTGCCACCAGACTCCACTGACAAAAACTATCATTTTACCAAGCAGAATACAGGAGTTGTGTTTACTGCTGCCTTAGTTAATCAATTTGTTTGTCTAATTGCGTGACTTTTATGGTTTATTTCAGTTAGTAGGAATTCCAAATAACGTTTCAAACACCAAAGTCAAATAATAAGAGATAAGAAACTCCATCGATCTGCTTAGTAAAATTACTGCTGTTGTCAATGGAGTCTGGTGGCTCTCAAAAAAGTGGTTTAACTCCTTCACTTCCCTGTTGGAAAAGAATTTCTGTGGGCACCTATGGGCAAGTATCTGTTAACGGCACAGTCACTGTGGATTAGAAGCTCTTTAGAGAGCAAGGTGCAGCCTGTTTCTTTAACAACCAAAAGTAGGACAGTGGTTGACTTTTGTTAGGAGAGTTTACCTTTGTTCTTGTACAACCACACAACACGGACACTCTTCATTATTTCAAATTGAATTTACTGTAATCAGCAGGTATGAATCTATGCTGGTGCATGTTGTCATGTTGGTCATAGTTTTCAATCTTGAATAGACCAATAGGACACTATTGTTAATAGTTTTTAGCTCAATCAATGAGGGTATGAAAGCTCACATGTCTATTTTCTTAAATAATTTTCTTAATGACGAAACATCTTTTGTCGTTTTTCTACACTTAAGTTTTTTTTACAACATGGTTTAATGTACAGTTTGATAACTTGACATTTCAGTTGGTTCAATTACAGACTTACAGTCATTCTTCTTTGTGAACAAATAGGCTGCTGCAGTACATTTAGCAGCACTGGTTGTTCTAAACAAAGTTATGTCATATCACACTGTTTCAGTGCTGGAGCCTGTTGTTAGACATGAATGAACTGAAGATTTCTGCTGTCTGAGTTTCATTTTACTGTACATTGTGTCATCAGCTACCATCAGTTTATTAACAGGACTCATGTTTGCCACAATCTTGAACTAGTTTGCTTAAACTTTGTGCTTTATCACATGTTGCAGAGTAGTTTTTATCTGTTTTAATGTGAATGTAGGAAGTGAACAGGATTTAGTTGCACTGTTGAAAGTTTGGTGATTTGAGTATTTGTAAATGTTGAGTTTGATGTATATTCTGCTTATGTCACAGTTCAAATCACACAAAGTTCTATTAGCAAAAGATCATCAATTAAAAGGTTTAATTCTAATTACAAAAAAAAAATCAATCAGTGTCCAATTCATTACTCAAAGTAACATTTTATCCCAGTGACTATAATATTTAAAAAAAAATGGCCATATAAAATATTTAAGAAAGATGTTTCAAACATATATTTTCTTCAGACTTTTCATATTTTTCACTGATACTGGACAATTTTACTTAATTGTTCTGTGACTTTCTGAAAAAGTTGCTCAAAGTGATCTGCACCCAGCAGCTTCAGGGCTTCCACTGTGCTTCCTTTCCAGCCTCCGTCCACCTACAACGGAAAGGAAGCAGTACAGAAGGGCTATGAGGATGATCAACAGTGTCTCTGAAAATAAAGTATGTTAGTTTGCATTTTGTTACCACTCGTGAGCAATTAATTCTCAATTTATGATGAATTATTTAGGTGGCACAGTGGAGAAGTGGTTAGATTCACAGCAAGAAGGGTTTGGATCGATCCTGCTGGCCAGGTGGGGTCTTTGTGGAGCATGTTTACCCTGTGCCTGTGTGGGTTTCTGCCCACAGTCCAAAGACATACATGTTACATTAATTGCTGATTCTAAATTGGCTCAAGGTGTGATTGTGAATGCGCTTGGTTTGTGCTTGGTCTCTTTTTGTTGGCCCTACAATAGACTGGCACCACACCTCTCCCCTAGTGTCAGCTGGGAATGGCTCCAGCACCCCATGACCAATTACTGAGTCATCCTAATGGATGGATTTCTCAGTGTGTCTATTACTATTTCAGGTTGTATTAAAAGAGACTGATTTGCATTTTCATATACCTTCATACGAGGAGTTTATTTGCATAATTAGCTTTTATCAGAGAAACCAAATGGGCACCATAATCACCAGTAAGATGTCACTACAGTACACTGATATGGGACTCTTTAGGCTTCTATGAGTAATGGTAATGTGTAATGTCACTGTCATTTTGTGTTTGGGAATAACAGAGGAAAACGTGGTAAACACTAAAAGAAACTTGTATCTTTTCAAACATATGCATCACATTCCGCGTGGCATTTGACTGTATGTTCTGAGGCTGAATTCAGTTTCAGTCTGCATAGGTACACTGTCATTTTAATTTACAGATTCTCGCGTTATAATGTCTCTTAAAGCCATTTACCAAATGTGAGTGCATGCATTATATGATACAGTTTATTTGTTATTAAGGCACGTCTAGTGAAACCTTATTACAGTTATCTGAATTAAACCTTTGACAATATATTCTGCAGCCAATAATCATCTCTTGTGCAACCTTCTCTATTCGCAGTCATGTGGTTTCTCCAAAGACACAACACAGACAGGAAGAAAGGTGCATTTATATTTTATGTGTTAAATAATTCTGGTTTTGCAACTAGTGTTACCTGTCATATTTTTGTGTTTGATCATTTTGTATACCATTTTATTTGCTAATTAATTCATTAAAAATGTATTATGTTGTAAGCACAGTATTTGTTTGCTTAAAAGAATGAGTGCACTCCTTGTACAAATCATGGAGAATAGTAGGCAAGCACCCAGGGCAATTCCCTGAAAATAAAGACATTTATCCTGCTCTCAAGCAGAGAACGCTAGAATAATTCATTATTCAGCAACTCAATAAATCAGCTGAACAAACCAGTGATTCATTCATTCATTATTGCACACAAAAGCTAATAAGCAAGTTTCAGTTTAACCTTGTTAGGACTTTTAAGATTGATTTTTGATGCCAGATGCTGTAAATGTTTTATAAAGTTAAATAGCACATCATCTACAAATTTGCCAGCGAGTTACCTTAAAGCAAGGGTGCCCAATCCTGGTCCTCGAGGGCCACGATCCTGCATGTTTTAGGCCCCATCCACACTAAGCCAAAACGCTTATAGTTTCAAAAACGTTCTTCATAAAGACGGAGCTTTTTCAATAAATGTGTCCATCCACACAAATTCACTTGATACACCTGAAAACAATGTAATACACATTCCAGGCC
This sequence comes from Chromis chromis, assembly GCA_900302755.1. NCBI lineage: Eukaryota > Metazoa > Chordata > Actinopteri > Pomacentridae > Chromis > Chromis chromis. The sequence continues at coordinate 41,608 of OMNN01082852.1, read as the reverse complement.
TGTTGGTGGCGCTATGACGCAGTAACAGAAACAAGCGGAAACTGGCGGCGGGACTTTAGGCATGCGCATAAATCTGTATACGATGTAAACATAGAACATGAAGTGACGTATTGTGCTTTCCATATTTGTTTGGTGAACACGATGATAATGCAGAAGAAGTATATTTTGCTGTAATAGCGATAATAGGGTGATTAGCTTCAGCAGCACACATGCAACACTGTACGGCGCCATTGTTGTAGTCATTTTCGGAGTTTGGTGCATGCGCATTTATCGAGAGGTGGAGCTGTGACAAGTGTGTCAGAAAAAGATCGGATAGAGCGTAACAGCAGAGCCGCCTAACCGGCGTTTTCAAATCTTTGCACTCTGGGACCTAGTTTAAGAAATTATCGTTTTCAGACCCCCAAAACGCCGGCTTCGTGTAGATGATACACGGGTTTGATGAACTATTTGTACGTTTAGGCCTGGGTTCGTCTTCGTGTGGATGGGGCCTTAGATGTTTCCCTCTTCCATCACACCTGATTCAAATGATCAGGATCGTTATCAGGCTTCTGCAGAGCTTGATGATGAGCTGATCATTTAAATCAGGTGTGTTGGAATAGGAAAACATCTAAAACATGCTGGATAGTGGCCATCGAGGACAAGGATTAGGCACCCCTGCCTTAAAGAAAGCAAGTGTGCTTGAATGTGTAGTTCTCAGTCCTCATTAAATCCTTTTTTTTATCCGTACAGTGCTGGATGTCATGAATCTAACCAGTGAGCATAAATCTGATTTGGGGCTTTAGTGCGTCTGAGCTATAATGTTCGGTTATCTGTTGTTCTTTTGACAAAATTTTGTTGAGCTTTCCCAGCTGATGCCGCCTTATCAGACACAAAGACCTGTTTGAGATGTGAGTGCTGCAATGAAGCACATAAACCACAGCAGAAGGATCAATATTTGCTGTTCTTTATGACATTCAGTAACGGGATTCAGGATATGAAACTGAGACATGACACTGTTGCCTGGGGGGTCTGTAGGAACAAATCCTGACAAACAGTAGAAGGACACTGCTGTCAACCAGAGCAAGACTGCACGGTTCATGAGTTGTGCTTGATGAGAAGTGGAAATGTGCTCTTACTGCTGCAGCACGATTAAGACTGCATGTGGATGGATTAAATGTACATGTCTTAGGTTAAAAAAAGTGCCTTGCTGCCATTTAACAATGTAATGTGCATTCATGTTGAACGTTTAAGGGTAATTGCTCACAGGAGAGGCGGTCATAGCGACAACGTTCTGTCTGATCCTTAACAATGACTTTCTTGTTGATTTAGTTCAATCACCTCTGCTCCCGTCACGTCTAGTAATGCTTTATTTCTTCCAAACTGCAGTGTGTATATGTGTCTGCGTGCGTGTGCAGATGTGCTTGGAATTATTTCTACATGAAATTATTCCCTGATCCACGCGAGGTGTTCCTTTATTCAAATAACAGCAATGTAAATTATTATGTTCTTACAAGTGCTAAAATTGTATTGTTTCTTTCAAGTAACTCTCAAAACCACCTCAAAATAGCTACTGCTAAAGTGTGGCATGTTTTGAATTTCATTGGAGTTAATTAAAAAATTCCTCCACCATGAGGTTCAGTACAGGGAGACGGAGGACAAACACGTGGGAAATCATTTGCTGGACTAATGGAAATGACTGACACATGCAAATTAATGGGTCTGTTATTCTTTTATGGATTTACTCTTTAGGTCTAAATATCCTTTTAATATGAAATAGAATGGTAGATTCTTCCTAACTGCAAAGTGACGTTTTCTTTTTAAAAAAACAAATCAGATTCACCTGCTAAAAGCCGACAGCTAAAAACTGTCCCTTTTTATAGATAACAGAAACTGTGCTCAACTAGAAGTCAGTTAATCTGTTGCGCTTTAAGTTGTGGATGAATTCGGATGAATTTCTGATTCTGAATCACTGCCTTGCATGATTTTTTTTTAATATCTCTGTTCCTATAGAGCAGCTCTGGCTAGTGTAGATTTGCAATGTCCACACTCTGATAAAGCAAAGCATACTGACCACTGGGTGCTGTCTCACATAAGAGTATTTTCTGGAAGAAGAAAAAAAAGTAATTTTCTCTATAAATCCTGAAATTTTAGGTTCTTGCTAAAAACTGTCGTGTAAATTGTAAGTAGGTTGTAGGTTCAAACCTTATGGTACAGTGTTTCATACCATGTAAGAGTCCATCTTTCCAAGAAGGTTTAAGGTAAACATATTTTCTCTGATTGGCCTCAGACCTTAACCTTTATGACCCCTTAGGTAACTCTTCCATAATTAAGCTGAGCTGCATGAAAGTTACTCTGCTAACATAAATTTCTTCCCCAACAACAAAGACACGTGTGTAAAATTAACAAACAGATACTAGATGATAACCTAAGAGCTCATGGTTGAGTTTTACAGAAGCCCTAGACGGCCATGGTTCAACTTAATTTTTTCGCTCTGTTTTCTCGAGAAAACAAGATAATTCTCCTCCGTTTTCTCATTATAACAACATAGTTTTGTCATTATCACGCAATAACAAAATCCGTTATGTCGTGATAACGACAAAATTATCTCGTTTTCTCAAGAAAACCAAATCGTTTTCTTGTTATAACAGGTTAATTTTCCGGTGAGGTAGAAAGCGAAACCAACCCGCCAGACCAGAAGGTGCTCTGCTGCCGCTGCCGCTGCACACTACCGACTGAAGCCAGGCCTGGACATGCTCTACTGCAGCTGCACACTCTAATGAGGTAAGTTAAGCCTGTTCATGTGTTTGTTTGTTACAGAGTAACTTTTATGCAGCTAATTAAGCAAATTAAGTTGAACCATTAAGGGCTTCCGTAGATTTTACTTTCACACCATTAACCTAAACAACTGCTGAGAGATGCTGACAGGTATACTACTGATATTTAAAGCTAGGGTGTTGGACTGCTTCAGTTACATTCAAGCTCTTGCCAAACAGGTTCATACAATGCCGACTAAACTATCAGCAGCAGGTAAATGTTTCAGTATTTCACAGTATGCTGGAGTTTTTAAAACTAGCTTCTGCTGCAATTTTATTGCATTGGCACACTTTTAGTGACGTTATCCAGCAAATATTTGGAGGAGGAGTAACTGTAGTGACAGAGATGGAGTAGGTTCTAGCTAAGAGGTGTATGGTGGAGCATATGGTGGAAAAACCTAGATAGCACCTAAGAAATGCTCCTAATGCACCAGATAAAAAAGAAGCTCAGCATTCAGGGGAATAATTGCAGTTTAATAAAGAAAGCAATCAGCAAGAAGGGATAAGTCATAATGCATCAAAAGAGGAGACAAAAGTTCTGTACAGAAGATTTAACTGGGGCAGAGAAGCCCTAACATCTTAACGGATCCACAGAGATTTTCATTCATGATGTTTATGTGAATAGCAGCCAGTCTAAAGCAGCTACCTAGAAATGAAGAAGCTTCTTGAAATAGTGAGGGACTCTATCAAGTCACATTTGGTTTTTAAACAACACAGAGCAGGTTAATTAGTGAAATGTAGGGGTGCTGGTAATGTTTTGATGAAGCCAGGCTGCCTGTTTCCAGTTTTGGTGCTGGACTAAACTAAAAGTGCTTTATATTTAATGTGAGTTATGTCAAACTTTTCATCTAACTCTTCTAATTTTCTCCCTTTTATTCATATGCAAACCAGGTAAACCGTATATAACATTAAACTGATGGCAAATACAATATGTCACAAAAGTGAGTATACCCCTCACATTTCTGCAAATATTTTATTATATCTTTTCATGGGACAACACTGAAGAAATGACACTTTGCTACAATGTAAAGTAATCATTCTACAGCGTGTGTAACAGTGTAAATTTACTGTCCCCTCAAAATAAATCAATACACAGCCATTAAAATAATGGTGGCCACACAAAATACTGACACTTTGGGCCCAATTTGGACATTTTCACTTAGGGGTGTATTCACTTTTGTTGCCAGCGGTTTAGACATTAATGGCTGTGTATTGATTTATTTTGAGGGGACAGTAAATTTACACTGTTACACACGCTGTAGAGTGACTACTTTACATTGTAGCAAAGTGTCATTTCTTCAGTGTTGTCCTATGAAAAGATATAATAAAATATTTGCAGAAATGTGAGGGGTATACTCACTTTTGTGACATACTGTACATCATACATGCAAGTTATATTTAGTGGAAAAAACTAAATTGAAAGTTACAGCACAGATATAAGATGTTAAAAACAATAGCTCCCAAAAGATCACAGCAATAATTATTTTGAGCACTACTTCTGCCTGATGAACAGTTGGTTATAATCAGTGTTGGGCACGTTACTTTTAAAAAGTAATTAGTTATAGTTACTAGTTACTTCTCCCAAAAAGTAACTGAGTTAGTAACTGAATTACTCCACTATAAAAGTAATTAGTTACCAGGGAAAGTAACTATTACATTACTTTTTTTAAAGTTACTACAAGCCACTAGTTACTACCAGCCACTAGTTACTACAAGACACTAGTTACTACCAGCCACTAGTTACTACAAGCCACTAGTTACTACCAGCCACTAGTTACTACAAGCCCCACTAGTTACTACCAGCCACTAGTTACTACCAGACACTAGTTACTACCAGCCACTAGTTACTACAAGCCCCACTAGTTACTACCAGCCACTA
>OMNN01082852.1:0-36917 GCA_900302755.1 Chromis chromis | reverse complement strand
GGCACGTTACTTTTAAAAAGTAATTAGTTATAGTTACTAGTTACTTCTCCCAAAAAGTAACTGAGTTAGTAACTGAATTACTCCACTATAAAAGTAATTAGTTACCAGGGAAAGTAACTATTGCGTTACTTTTTTTAAAGTTTAAATATGTCTAAGAATTTAGATTTTTTTTCTAAGCAGGTTTCACAAGCCACTAGTTACTACAAGCCCTACTAGTTTTGTAGAAGCTGTGCCATTGACAGATGCTTCATTAGATTAGAGTTGCTTACAACTGACATGGACAAACAGTTCGCTCAGGGACATAATGTACACTTCACATGTACATTTTTGCCTTTTACCTCAAGGAGAATAAAGTAGTTTCTGTTCTTCCATTTTGAAAACGCCAACTTTCCCTCCAGACTCACCATCGCTGCAGCTTTACCTTTGCTAGTTTGGCTGTGTGTGGGACCGCTGTGTGCGCGTGTGGTTTGTGTGTAAACGAAACACTGCCTGTGATTGGTTTAGCGTGAAAGCTTATGCTACCTTAGCCAATCATCATCACTTGTGCGGTTGTCCCGCCTCCTCCCTCACCAAAGAAAAAAACAAACAGTCTTGCAGTTCCTGTGGCTGAGAGCAAAGTTGGATGATTTCAATGAGTAGCTTTAGTTTATAACGCAACCCATTTAATTGTCGGTAACGGTAACGGCGTTGTAACGCTGGAAATAGTAATTAGTTAGATTACCCGTTACTGAAATAAGTAACGACGTTAGTGACGACTCCCATCACTGGTTATAATGCACTGCCAGTTAAGAGAAACACTCTGCAGATAGTACAGAAAGAAGAGATGATGAGACACTTTACATGATACATTTAGCCCTCATTACTTATTTCAAAAGGTCAGTCTCCATTGTCATCAATTCAGTTGCTGGGCTGTAGCTGCTCTGACGGATTGTTATGGGTGACACTGCGGCTGGGTATGGTTAGTTACCCACGGCCACCGTTGCCTTATACCTTTACATATATAGGCCTAGTGTATATTATTACTATTATTATTTGCTTTTGTCTTTTTTATCTTTTGTTTTTTGTTTTTGTTTTTGCTATTGTGAAGCACTTTGTGACTGCTGTCTGTGAAAAGCGCTATAAAAATAAATTTTACTTACTTACTTACTAGTGTTCAGACCTGGGCTGCTGCAGTCTGTGCTGCTCTAGATATGTTCAGCTGTTGCTATTTGAACCTGCAGTTCTTCTGAAAGATGTGTTACTGACACACTGACACACCACAGCTCCTCAGGAATGCAGCTGTTCTTACACAACACTCAGGCAGCTACCCATCATTGTATACACGCGACCACTGCACGTCTTCAGTCTGTGTTAGGTTTTCTTTCTAAATGTAATGGTGCCGACTTGAGCCTAAGCAGCCACAGCTGAGTTGCAACCTGTGTCAGTCTTCTACATAATGCATAATTTATCATATTAGAGATCAGCTTTTTTCCAGTGGGTCAGAGGAAATGCTGCGAGGTAGCGCAAAACTTATTGCTAGGTAATACAAAAGTAGCCCGCAAAAAATGACTGCAAGATGAATAAGGATAAAGCAGATCAAGTCAATAAAAATACATAACATTAGAATTAAATAAATATATACAAAATGTAAAAGACTCAAATGTGTGAATTTATTAAATAGAAACGTCAGGGAAACTGATTTTACAACTCTGCCTCAAGCCATCAGGCCAAATATGAAATAATCTCCACCATCTACTGTATCTTTCCTTAATGATTTTCAATTCTTCAGCACATTATGTGGCATACTACAGCTAATCCACCGACATATATATAGTATATCAGTGTGACAGACAGGAGCTTTGTTTTGCTTGTGTAACATAAAACCAGCAGCCAGATGCCATACTCACTGGGATCGGAAAGGTGGTAATTTTTCTATCAGTCAATCCCAAAAGCCACAGACAACATATACAGCAATCATGTATTGGCATGAAAGTCGTGTGTATTTTGGAAATCTGCAGTGAAAAAAGCGAGTGTTTTTGCTGGGGAGAACAGATTAGATTAAGCAGCACAAGGCGCCATGCAGTTAACTTGTCTAACCTTTGATCAAGTCTGAGAGTTTACGTCAGGAATGTGGTCCTCAGCTGTACAATTTCTTTTTTTTTCTGCACACAAAGAAAAAGATTTTGCAAATTAAACCTATGTTGCTTTAGAGGGAAACGTGTCAAGTGTGAGAAAATGACTCAAGTGACATCACTTTTGTATCTCGGCTTGGAGATTGCAATATTTGAACAGAAAGCCTTCTATAATAACTGTGACCCCAGGTAGGGTCTAACATCTGAAATACACTGTCTGCTTGAGGGGTAGGGGATCCATGGATTGTGATTGTTTCAACATATCTGCATTCTTGATCCGCATGCTTGGATGCTCAAATTGAGATCCAGGGAGACTGGAAGCCGGGTCAGTGCCTTGTGTTCTTTGTTGTGCTCCTCGAGTGTTTCCTGAGCAGTTTTTGTGGTCCGGCAGGGCACATTGTAATGCATTGGGGAGATTGCTAACATCTGGGAGCGCTGTTGCGGTTGGTTAAGGTTTCGTTAGGTTTAGGCACTGAAATGTACTACTTAATTAGTATAAGGAAAACATTGTGGTTGTGTACAAATGTCAACTTTATTAAGGTTATTGGACCTTTGTGATCAGTAGGGTTAGGATTAATAAACACTTGGTTAAGTTTGGTGAATGACTGTGGTCAAAACAACATTGAGTTGGAAATTGGAAACAAACAGTAGCAATAAGGTGTGATGTTTTGTGATCCATCCATCCATTCCTGCCTCCTTCCTACAAGAGCCCTGCCGTCACTGGACTCCCTCTTTGCTCCCATCATATTTACTATGTCCGCTCGAGGATTTTGCAACTTGAGCATAAACACATTGTTTTGAGGCACTTGCTGACATGACTGATGGAGTGTTTCTTAAGAGGAAAAAAGGCTCTGGAAGTTTGTCTTTCTGCTTTTGGAACTTCACCCATACCACTAAAAGTCAAGATGTCACAGCTTCTGCTAGAAGACTAAAAGGTTGGACCAAACTGAAAATCTTGGAAAACATATTCAAACTACAGAAAAAACTTGAGCACAGTAGGACGCAGTCCAAATCAACCCAAGAAAAATACAGATCCTTGCCAAAGTGAGGTTAAAACAAGGCCATATTGAGAAAGAACACAAGCACTTGCAGCATCATAATGGGCCACCAGTGGATAAATTGCCTGAGTTTTTGTTTTGACTTCACAGGTCTCTGTATGATAGCATGCCCACTTGGATGAACTCAGGTATATCAGATTCCAACCACTGTAAATTGTGAATTGCAGCAAAACAGCAGGACCCTTTTCTACCTGAATAAAGCAGAATGATATGGAACAAACTAATTTGAATTTGAACTGAATGTGCACAGAAGCATTGCTGAGATTAAAATGTTTTCAAGATAGTTGCAAATACCAAAAGGTTGTAGACATCAAAGTCAGAATTAAACAGAAATGCTACGTATTTTACACAAGTCAACTGCTGCATTGACTTTGACAGTTCTGTTTTTAATCTCTCCTCCAAATTTATAACATTTTTAATAAGGGCCTGATGTCAGTGCAAACCAGAAATGGTGGTTTGACACAAAAGCCCGTTTGTGTGGATGTCAAGCAATTAAATAAATTTCAACTTTATGTAATTCAATTCAATTTCAATTCAATTTATTTGTATAGCCCAATATCACAACACAGTTGTCTCACAACGTAAGTCACTGTACCTGCATGAAGAAATACAGGTGCAGCTCTACAGCTTGATCCGACCTCCTCGTCTTGTTGTTTGTGTCTGGAATGTCAAGACAAACATGATAAGTGGCCTCCTGAGGAAACATGGCCCGTCAGCTTTGACAAAAATAGGAGCCACTTCATTTCGCCTCTGTTGTGTTGGGCTGCCTGTGTAGGCATGATAGGCGGAGAAGGGGGAGATTAGTGTCTGCGGTGTTTTTTCTTTTAATTGCATAAATTTGGATTTGGCATGCTCGTATTGAACCAATAAGTCGAATAATGCATTAGGTAAATATGAAAAGAAGTGAAATTTGAAGTTGTAAGGAACACATTGCAGGCTGGACACAACCATATCATTGCCAGAGTGTGAAGAGGTCATCAAGGGTTATATATTGACTGTGTATGTGCATCCATGTGTTAAAGGTCTCAGCTTATGTTATGCACTTTGAAGGCTTTGCTTTAATGTGTCCAGAGCATGCCTATCTGCATTGCATAAATCTTCTTTATCATGTATAATACACATTGTGTCACTCGTGTCAACAATGTGGGGTTAAACCAACACCATATATCAAATCTCTGATACTGAGTAGAGGTTTGACCAGATACAACCTGACTGGGCAAACCCAACTCCCTTTAAAAAAATAAATATCTTATCAGCAGACAACTGTGCCTGCAAGACCCTTAGAAAAAGGAAAAGAGGAAAAAAAAAAGAACAGCAGGTCTGAAATCCAGTTTAAACCCTTCAGATGTATTCCATGCTTGCAGCGACCTAATGCAGCATCTCACTCTGTAACACTCAGTTAGCGGTGACTTTAATCTAAAAAGAATGGACACCTTTTGGCATGTGCCAGCTATCAACACTGCACGTGCCAGAATAAATACATTAATTCTAGCCCAGCTCTCTTGACGGAAGAAAACACAGGTTGGATGTGCAAAGTATAGCAGATAAAACTGAATTGGTGGGGGGTTTGTTAGGGGTTTTGCAGGATGGTGGATTAAACTGCATCATTTTATGTAAGATTCTATGTAAAAATTTATCAGAAATCTGACTTCACAATTCACTGGCTTCTTGTTCAAACTCTTGATTTATTATTACAAAAGCATATACAAGTTAGAGGTCTCCATGGATTTACTGTACTGTCTAATAATGTCTCCGGCAGATGTCCTAATGCACTCCTAAGATTTATTTTATAGATGATGATACGTGGAGACCCACTCTAAAAGCCCTCACATACACTGGTTATGTAAAGTGTACACAGATACAGACAGTATATCAGACGCAATATGAAAGCAAAGAATGTAAACTATACAAGTTGTACCTGCCACACAGATTTATTAACATCCAATGAAAATTTTGGTGGTTCAGTAAAATCTTACAGAATCTCTCAGATTTCCTGTAAAGTTGTTTTTTTACTAGTTACGGGTCTGTTTAATGTGCCCTTGGAGAAATGAGTTAAGGAGGCTTATCCACAGATATGGCAGTTGTCTGGCACCTAAAGAGAAAAGAAGGAAGAAATGCACCTACATAGAGAGATACATTTCTTTAAAAATTAGAAGTGATTTCAAAGCTACTTTGTTTGCATAGTAATCAAAATTTCATTTGAGGCATTTTAAGCACTGCTGCCTGTTTTATGAGCTTTCCCATATAAAATTCCCAAAAAAAAACAACAACAAAAACAACTTTTTGTTAAAGATCTTACGACTTGGCATAACATGCATCTCATCAGCTTTTCATTATCATTTTTTGGGAGTCTACAGGCACTTGATGTCAAGAGGCCAATTGTCTGCCACGGATCACAGGCTGCATTCTGCAGGAATCATTCTGGCAAAGAATAGAGTCTAACTCAGCACCATGGGATAGAGAGAAAAAATACTTCTCAAACTCCCCTGACAGTCACTGAAATGCCCACCAATCCAGCAGTAAGTCCAACCGCAGCAGATCTAAATGGCAGACACCACAAAGCAGCAACTTGATCAGTGATCCCACATATCCTTCTTTACGACAGCCGAGCCCTATAGCGTGCGGCAAAGCAATAACGTTAAGGCCGCCGGGCTGAGGTAATGTCGTGCCTGCTGGAGACGGCTCAGAGGACTTTCGTGTGGTTACCTGGAAAATCATAAGTTTTCACCTCACCTAGAACAGCTAAAACTCTCTTTTGTATTCCACAATCCGACGTACTCTGCCATCTAAAATAATTGGAAAAAACACTTGGGTAAATTGGCCACTTCATGTTGGGGAGAATAAGAAAATGAAGAAGGAAGAAAGAGATAAAAATGTTGCTTCTTGCTTGGCAGCTGACTCTGGCTTCTCTCAGTGCTCTCTGCAGGCAGACCAGAAGGATGTGAAAGTGAAAAAATAAACACTGTGGAAGTACTAATCTGTTTACATCAATTTTATGCTGAGCCCCTAACAATAAATGTTACTTTCCTTCTATTCCATAATGAGTTGGTGGGTTGGTCCAATCCAGTTATAAAACGCTGTAAGTTAAGAGAAACACTCTGCAGATGTTCTGGATAGGAGAGATGATGTGACAGTTTGCTCAGTTTAAAAGGCCAGTCTACGACAGCTTAGAACATGTTTTTTATGCGGTTTCAGCGGCTCTGCCTGCTGTGACAGGAGGAGATGTGGCCGAATATGATTATTGTTCCGCCATCAGATGCTCCTGTGGTTCAATCTGTGGTGTTATGGACATGTCCAGCTGTCACTGCACACACACACAACCACTGAGTGTAGTCATCTTTACACCAATTAAAAATGAATGTGTCACAGCCAGAATAGTAACAACCAAAGCTACGCTGACAGCCACGTCATCCCAAGGCTGTGGTCCTAATCTGTCTGGACAGCAGTCAGTTAGACGGCTGGTGAACCAACCTCCTAAACACCCTGGTAAAAGCTATCAACAGATGAGCGCTCCACTACTTGATAGTATATTAATACATATTACTGTAATGCAGCTGGATAGCTCAGTGACTAACACCCCAGACCTTGGCATGGGAGATTGGTGGTTCAAATCCCGGTCAGGGCGCAGCTATCCAGTGAGGACCCTTAGACAAGGTTATTAATGCTGCCCCACCTACCTACCTATGTATGTATGTCGCTTTGGATAAAAGCATCTGCTAAATTAAATTGTAACCTTGTAATACAGCTCAGCCTTTCCCTATGGCTCAAATACAAAATATATTGTGAGGTAATGCAAAACAGATGAGAAAAAATGACCGCAGTCACCTTTCAGGGGGTTTCATAGACTTAATGTGACACCATGTGAGTAATTCTCAAGCAATATGAACTTATTCTCAAATTATTGTTTTATGATGACTAAATATTTTTGGTTTAGTTTGGCTTACCTATTTTGAACTGTTTTGTTTACTTTGATAGATTTTTAAAAAAGAAGAAGTTTGAAACAATTTGTAGGTTTAATCAACAAACAATATGTTGTTGTTCATTGTTGCTTGGTAGTTCAGTTGGCTTGAGCCCAAAATGAAGTTTCTCAACAACTTTAGGATGAATCGCCATGAAATGTTGTTCAGACATTCATGGATAAATTATAAATATTTTGGTGATCTGGATTTCTTATTTTACCTTCAATAGTGGATCAAACATTACATTTGTTCAGTACTTAAATTGTTGACTAAATATTTGCACTTCTAGTGAAAAGTTCGAACAATGCTGTGCCTATAAATGCAGCTGTATTGTAGAACTATCATGAAGAGTTACAGTTGTGATAGCTTCTCCTTCATAAAGAAAGTAATGAGATTTGTTTGGGCCTGTGTGTGTGTGTGTGTGTGTGTGTGTGTGTGTGTGTGTGTGTGTGTGTGTGTGTGTGTGTGTGTGTGTGTGTGTGTGTGTGTGTGTTGTTGCGTGTGAATACTGAGCAGTTTCCTCTGTGAACCTGATTCCTGGGTCTGTGTTGATGGAAGGCAGATCACCGGGGTCACAATCACTTTGACGAGCCTGGTTCCAGTCACCGTCTCACCAACATGTTTACAATTTCACACAAATCACAGCTCTGCTTTGTATTTCATACGGGGAAGTCTGTCTGGGTATCAATCAGTTTGGAAATGTCTTGGAACCAGAACGCTATCCAGTCACTGAATGATACAGGTCAGTGAGATGAACCTCCTGCGACATTTAAATTTCTGATTCTAAATTTGAAATATTGTTGACAGCTGTGCCAGTTAATAGGAAAGAACTCATCCTCAAGCCATAATAGAGTCATCAAAGGCCCATTGAGTGTTTTCCAGCTCACACGCTGCTGAAATATGACCGTCTCACATGTTGAACAGATGTATGAAGCTTTTTTTCTTTCGCTACACAGAGACAGACCAAAGACTGTAGAAAAACACAGACACAGTGTCTGCGTCAACACCATCCATTTTTAAAAGTGACATTTAGAAGCAGTTTGCCACCAACTTTGTTAAGTTATTTGACCAAAAAGGAGCCAAATTTGGACATAATAAAGGCATCTGGTTGGAGACAAGGTGTCCCGTCAACAGCTTTGTTGTCCAGCGGCATGCCTTTATGCTAAGCTGAGCTAACCAAGTGCAGACAGACAAGCTTTTATTTGTGGAACAGATGACAGCGGTGTCAATCTTCTCATCTGATTATTTGTGAACAGGTGTATTTCAACAAATGTCAAGCTGTTCCTTTAATTTCCTTTTTAACAAAACAACAACTGTTTTACATATGGAGGAAGAGAAACTTGCCCCATGCTGAGATTTCTTGAAAATAGACACTGGGCAGTTTCCTGTTCCAGATTTCCTGTTTTGAACTTGTGGTAGTTTTTGTTTTTGTTTTTTTTGTGCAAACACATTTCCACATTTATTAACATTAATTGCCAGTTGGATTTGATGACATCATGTTCTGTTGAGTCTGAATGCACGTTTTGGGTATTGCTTTGTACGAAGGTGTCTACAAAATAAATGTTGAGATTCGCATTGGATGCTTTGCCCTGAGATATGAATGAATGAAGACAGTTCAGACAGATTGCAGCAATAGCCTATTTACTCACAATGTATGACCTGCACCAATGTTCAGTGTGAATCTGGCAAGTTTTGCCTTTGTGTAACAGGGAGGTAAGAAAAAGTGCAGTTGATGAGCACGGAGCAATGTTCACCTTTCATTAACTTCAAAAAAGATCTTCCTCAGACCTTGACCATACTGCAGTTAACATGCACAAATAGTAGAAAGGCTTTGCAAACCCCTCCAGTATTGACATTTTTGTTTTTGCAACAACATACGGCCCTTTTCTGTGTGGTGAGCTCTCTGACCACAAACCTGCCAGTAGAAATTCCCCTTAGCAACAGTCCAGTAAACATGTCTAAAACTCTTTTTTCTCCATTTAATTTGTACCTTATGAGCTACACCTCATATAGTGTATAAACACTCATGTATGTACTGTGGAAATAAACACCCAGTTGGTGTACAAAATCAGCCTAATATTTACCTCAGCTTGCATGGATGGCAGCACAGTGAAACAATCACCCACAATAAGAACATGACGGAAGGAAGAGGAGGATTGTAATTGGGTAAAAGGCCAAGCTGGAGTACTCTGTATGCCATTATCAGCAAGGTGGCCCCAAACTCAGACGCCTCTATTTCTGTTTGCCCTTCAGCTCTCTCAACAGGGCTCCGCAGCTAGGACAGGATATGTCATCAGCAGATTTTGATTCTGTATAATGTGCAAATAAACTGCAAAGAGGCTTATTTGTGTAAAAAAAATCCTTTTATCTGATTCAGTGAGGAATTCTAGGCATTCTGGTTTGTGTAGCAGAAGCTACAGTATGATGCATGCAGCAAGGCCACTCACTAAATGCACTGACATGCTGTAATTTATGTTTCTTGGTGACAGGTTGCATTTCACAGTGAACTATTTTGGTGTGCCTTTTAGTTAAGATTCAGACTTCTGTGCTACGAAGGATTTGGTGTTAATGAGATAGCTTCAGGTTTAACTGAGGAGTACATAAGTGGTTCACTTCTTACAAGTGATGAAGAAAATATCACATCCTTTTGCTACAGACACCTCCTAGTGTCACTCCTTCATTCATTACCCATTTATTTTCATAATTCTTTTACCATGTGTTGCCTACACGACCCCTTCTTTGACAACTGCCTGCATAAGCCTTTTTTCCCTTACCCTCTGCCATTAATTAGCAACTACATGCAAACCAACCACTATTAACTTATTAATTAACCTATTAACAGTATTTACATACAGTCCCCTCCCTAACCTCTGATCAACTGTATACAATGTTGTACTTTGCCAGTGTTCTGGGTCTTCACAGACTCATGCTCTGTGTTGGTAAGCCCACTGTATACCGGAATACTAATAAACATCCCACTTCGCATGAGGACTTTGGGTAAATTTCTTCACCACAGGGGTACATCAGGTACGTCAGGTAAGTGATGGGGAACACCTAACCTGCTCCACGCGATGTTCAAGGTAACAGATCAGCGTGTATAATACCAGCACTGCCTGTGGATGAATCAGTTCTCTTGTGAAATGGCATCAGCATCCTGAAGATTCTGTTGAGCTCAGTGTACAGACAGTAAGAGGGGAAGTGAGAATTTTAAGAGATTTGGCTGCAAACAATTTCTAAAACAATAGTTCTATAGGCCTTAAAGCACAAAATAATAAAATAGACACCAATTATAGCACTAAAGTGTTGCACTTGTTGATCTTATACAATTTGCAGTAAGTGTACATATGTTATAATACTTCAAGCTGAAAGGATAAGGACAGAACTGCCTTGCATGCCATAACAACAGGCTACATGTAAGAAACCAGTAAACTTAGTTTTAGTCTACTTGTGCCTTGGTGGGGGGTAGAGATACTGTCAAGATAGTTAACTTATGCATTCACACAGACTTTAATTTTTTTTGCCTTACTGCTTTGGTTGCAGCAGCTGTGTTGCTTTTAGCCTGTGCTATGTTTTTAAATTCCTCATATTGGTTTTGACTTTTTTTAAAGTCCCAGGGGTGGTTGTGAACCTGGTGAAGGCATATTTCCAAGAGGCTAGAATGTGTGTGAGTACGGCAGATTTCACAGCAGATTGGCAGAGGCTAGAAGTAGGCATTATGGCAGGGTGCACTATTTCCCCAGTAGCATTTACGATGACAAAGGAGGTCATCATTACAGCTTCAAAGTGGGTAGTGGGCAGGATGGGCTGCGGCTCCCACTTATTAGGGCCTACATGGATGGACACTGGTAACCACAACAGTGCCATGTGCAAAAATAGAGAGGTTAAATTAGAATCTCAAGTGGGCTAGGCTAGGATGAAGATTAAGCCTGGTAAGTCGAGGAGCATCTCATTGTCCCGGGGGAAGTTAACAGAGAAGAAGTTTCAGGTAAATGAGGAAGAAATTCCATCCATTAGGGAAAACCCAGTGAGGAGTTTGGGTAGGTGGTATAATGATGACCTGAAGGATAGTGATCAGATAGGGAATAGGAAAGAGAGAAGTCAGGACTCCTTGGCAAGTTGAAGCTATGGTGTTTGCAGTTTGGTCTATTCCCTATAGGTTGAATAGACTAAACACCTGCCAATTTATGAAGTTATGATTTCAGAGTTTGGTGAATTGATACATTAGGAAATGGTTAGGAGTTTCTCTGTGTCTTAGCAGTGTGGCATTGTATGGAAAGTGCATATTCCAGCTACCAATAACCAGTTTAACAGAGGAGTTCAAGTGTGCAAAGGTCAGGACAGAGATGTTGCTATGGGAGCAAAGACACAGTAGTTCGGTAGGTTGGTTCCAAATCCAACTGGAGGCAGGAAATGGAATCCAGGAGATGCAGCACAGGAAGCAAAACAGCTCTTAGGCACTTAGAGATTGTAGGGAACGTGCAGCAGGGCCTTGGGGGCTAGTGTGGAACAAGGCAGGTCCTAAAGCAAGAGGACATTGTTAAGTGTACAAAGGCAGGGGCTCAGGGCAAGCAGGGACAGTGGTTAAACTGGGAGAGTGTTGAAAAGAGGAAGCTTAGCTGTGGTACATGGAGGATAGCTGTATTAGATTCCTGTTTGGGGCAATGTGCTTCCATCATCCCAAAACCTGAAACTTTGGGTAGGGGGGGTCCCATTGTGCCTATTGTGTACAGGGACATCAACTTTAAGGCATATTCTGTCAGGTTGTAAGGTTAGTCTGTCCCTAGGTCACTATGCATAGCGACATAACCAGGTGTCGAAAACCTTAATGGCAGGAATTGAAAGTGGGAGACGACAGGTGAATTCAGGGTGTAGTCAGGGAAAGAGTGCAGCCATTCAGTTTGTCCATGAAGGAGAAATCCAAAGAAGGTACATTTGTAAATAGGTAGTCAAGACACCGACAGGGTGCTATTGATTGGGAGATGCAGGTAGATTTGGGAGGAAAACTTGCAGTGTCACAGGAGATAGTTTGCACTAACCTGAGGCCTGATATAGTGCTATGGTCAACCAGTCAGCGGAAAGTTTGTTACATAGAACTGACAGTGCCCTGGGAGGAGGCGTATGAAAGGAAAAAGCTTAGGTACGCAGAGTTGGCAGCAGAAACAGGACAGCGAGGTTGGAAAGCTAGGGTTTATCCAGTAGAAGTATAGGAGGGTGTGTAGCGCGTTCAACTATCTCATTACTGCCAGAATTGTGAGTGGGTGGACAGGATCTGTGAAAGACGGTAAAGGAAATGTCAGATGAAGCAGTCAGTTAAGACAAGTCAGTGGAGTTTGCATGTACGGAGCCTGGGTCCGTTGAATGCAACCATACTGTATAGGTTGTGTTGTTAAATTGGGGTGTTCTGCTAGTGGAGATGGTGGGTGGTGGGAGCTGGCATGGAGGGGGGTGGCTCTGGGGCCACAGAGTTCACTGTTAAGCCTCTCCGAGGTGTTGTGTCCAACTTAACAAAACATCAGTGAAGGGAGGTGCCCACTTGATATCCTCGGTGATCTGACTTATCTATCTTGGGCTGTGGGGGGAATGAGGAGCAATATGGTAGGCTATTAAACTTATCAGTAGAGGGCAGATGGGTTTCTTCACTGAGCGCTCGTCCTTCTTATTAAAGCACAAACACCTTGTTTGTCTGAAAATAGTCAAATAATAATATAATAAAAAATTATAATTAAAATATAATAATCAAATAATTACCAGTCCATGAACCTATGCTTTTTGGGGTTGCTATTTTATTTAGTCCTGGTTGTGCCCATATTTTCATTGTTTTCCTTTGGGCTGCTGCAAAACTGAAGACAGAAAGCTACTGTAAGTCTCCAGAGAGAGATAGGACTCAATACACCTTATATACCACAATTGAAGGGCACTAACTGGATTTGTTATTTATTTCAAGGCTGGCCAGAAGGAATGATACGATAAGAGGATGATCTGGTTTTCTTATTTAATTAAAGTTTTGTGTAGAACTTTACTTCATCCGGCAGTTACAGTAAAATTGAAGTGCACTGAAGTCTGAATTAGCAGCACCATATACAAAAGCAGCCTCTGTGTATGTGCCATAAATGTGTGGGACGCATGGCCTTATCTGCATCCTAAAGATAGTGAGTGTGAGAATGTAAACAAGCACTAAGTGATTCTCCATGTAAAAGTCTACACCCATATAGACACCCATATATATAACCAGCCTCTTTATAGCCTGCAGGCTTTAAAAGAGGTTCAGTTGGCAGTTAATAGGTGGTAAAGCCTAAAGGTGGCGGCTGATTCTTTTTATTTATTAAATTAATTAAATTCTTACTTAGCAAGATTTGACAAAAGGTATGTCTGGTCACAGACAGCAGTAACCCCACAAGCTTTTCACTGAAACTCAGTAAAGAAAACAAATAAGAGGGTGGAGACAGACAGAGAGATAGGGAGGAAAGGAATCTTTAAATAATCAAACCAAACAGTTTGGATTTTAGATTTTTTTTTATAGATCTGCTTCATGGTCCAGTTGCCCAGGAGGTCGATGTTATTGGGTCACAGTGTGTGGATTTAGAGAAAAAGCAGTGAGAACATTGCTGTCTACTCTCCTGATAGATGATACGTATGTTGATGCCTCCAAGTTTCCCATAAGTTGTGATTGCAGGACACTCATATGCACACAGGAACCACTGGATGCATGTCACACACTCGCCAAAAAAGTCACCCACACATCTTTAGAATTTCCACTAAGCTAATCTATCTTCATATAAATAACTCAGCTGTGTTTTGCTGTTTATGTTGGATGAAACTTTCTCACAATGTGTATGCACATCCTTTAAAATGTCCCACAGATTAGTGCTCAATGCAAGATTTTCTGACACTGATCATAACTACATTATACAGACCCGAATCAACCTGTGAGGGATCAGGTGGTGGTGAAATAATATCATCGGTATAGATCAAGGTTCGGTTTCTCCCCTTTGGGTTAGGTAAGAGTTTTATTTGCGATGAAAAGCTTTCAATTTTCAAGCAGCCGAAGCTTTCTGACTGATACTGACAGCGGGAGCGGTTTCAAAGCCTTTTCCTGAAAGATATAGAGGGAGTTTTGTTCACGCAGAGAACAATGTGATCATACCTCTGAACAGATGTTTGTAAAGATAAAAGTACAAATAACCTGACCACACAGCAGAGAATATTGCTTTCATATAATGTGTTGTATTAGCTGTGGGAGAGGGTCAAGGCAGATATATCAGACTATTATCTTGAAAGTGTAGTCAGTTTAGATCCCTGATAAGTCTTGTAAATGTAAATCAGTTTAAGTAAACCTTTAGACCTTCACCATTTGGAATATGAACACAGTTTGGCAGTATTTTACTTCTTGTTTCATCTTTCTTCTAAGTGGCTTTGGTCATTATCGAAACAGAAAATGTACTAGACAGCCACAGATAAATGAAAATTATTTCATTTGTGATTTTGATTTTATATCCCAGATATCTTATAAAACATGTAGTCAGTTTTAATATCAGTCGTATTCTATTGGACTGGCAAGAGCAGGAGAGCTGACAGTGTTTTTATTATTATTACTAAGGCTGCTGTTGTCGGCACCAACCTTCTTTAGCATTACCAGGGAATAGCGCCCCTATTAGAAAAACAGTCATGAATGGATCCCCCCCAACCCCCTGTTTCCTGAAAGATGCTCTGAGTTTTGATGAGCTATTGATCATTTGCCCCATCACCTTTGTGGTCAAGTAGCTACCTTAAAGGTTAAAACAGCAGTAGGGGAATGAGGATGTAGATGACACTGATTAAAGCTCAACAAAACCTAAAACCCCAGTCTGAATTAATGGGCATCACAGTGGTGGTTATCAACTGTCATTGTTAACTCAGGTTTTCTTTATCAGACTCTCTATGCTCCCATTGAAGGGGGCATTTGACCTGTCATCCTACTCTTATTCCGCACAGAATGAACCAATCATGTAGCACTTACTTCACTCAAGAGGAACAGGTAGTTATAATGGAAGGCTATGAGGAATCTACAAAAATATCACTGTTAAAGGCAACACTGTGACTACAAATGGTGCAAGAGAAGAATTCTGGTAGAAAATTTATTAAACTTGTAAGTTCACTCAATGCACTCTCAATGCTGTTATTTATTTCTAACATGACAGCTGCACATGCGAGCTCTGAAACTAGACTTCATACATTTAAACATGATACACAAGAAGTGCATTTAGATCGGACACTGTGTCATAATAAAGGATACATGGAAATTACTTTAGTTTTTGTCCACATCAAAATGAAATTAACGTTACTGATTAAATATTGTTTGTGATAAATACCAATAGACCACTCAATTCTCTAATCTGTGTAGCTTCAAAACCAGCAGTGTAAAAAGAACTCCGCAGCAAATCAGCAAATTTGTGCACTTTCTGCATCACCACCTAAATACATGTTGGATTCCCATGGCAACACGATGCATACAGTTTGCAGGCTGTAACTGCACGGTGGTATTACTTACGTACGGCTTAACAGGTTTAAAGATATAACAAATCCCCTTAACCTAGAAACTGTATCCCTCATAGAGAATCTTCAGGAAATGAATTCGTACAAAGGTGACACTTCTGATAGCCGATTTAAATCTGAAACTCTGAACATAACCCGCTTTGGAGCACCATGGTGATCTGGCAAAAGAAAGCCTCCTTCATGACACTGAAATCTCTAGATTTAGGCTCAACATGCCTCGCTAGAACATTATCCTTCTTTCATAGTGCACACTCCTGGAGGATGAACATTATTCTTCCAAAACAAATTCCAACATTTGGAATTTTAATGGTGACCGTTTTGTCTAACACAAAGTTTCCCATAAGGGTGGAATTGGGTTCAGATTTTGTGACAGTGAAGGTCATAAGGACAGTAAATCTTTGTTGTTATACATTAAAACATTTACTGACTCCCTATGTGCCATACGGATGCAAGTGCATGTATAATTTCTCTGCTAATTTTTATGTATTTTGTTACTATATTTACAAATCCACCACAAGTAGGATTCCTCCTCTGGGGCCCTTTAATATCTCTAAAAGATTTCATGGCAATTTGTCAAATAGTTAGTGAGGTGGACCAACAAACCAACAACAGACTCACATTATCATTTCTGGAGCCGCACTGCTATTGTGACTAAAATCTGCACCGATCAGCCACAACATTAAAACCACTAACAGATGAGGTCAATAACACTGATCATTTCCCTACGGTGTTCTGATGGGAAACCTTGGGTCCTGGCCTTTAAGGTAATTGCACTCTCAGATGCACACCACAAAAACTGCCCAGGACAGTCCTAATGAACACAACATGAGGTCTATATCTTTCACCTGGCTTCCAAACTCCATAGATTTAAATCTGATTGAGCCTCCACAAGACACACTGGAATAAGTGTGATCAATGGAGGCTCCACTCTGCAACCCACAGGGCCTAGAGGATCAGTTCCCAAAATTCAGTGTCACTTCCAGAAACCACAGAACACCATCATGTCCCCAGGGGGACCGACACAATGTTAGGCAGGTGGTTTTAATATTATGGCAGACTGATGTATTTCCTAATGGAGCTTTAAGTGCTCTGTTTTATGCAGAACACCAACTGAGACTGTGGCATAAGTTCTGCTCCTTGCCATCTATTTTACTGAGTGAATTATTCATAGTTTTACTGTGAAAGGATCTCTGTGAAAAATAGGGAAGAAGTATTCAGACTGAAAGTACTAATACCACACTTTGAAAATACTCCACTACAAATAAAAAGTCCTGCATTCAGATCCTTTTTTAAGTACTATCAGCAAAATTTACCAAAAATATCAAAATTACAAGTATATATTTCACAGAAAGATTTCCTGTCAGTATATGTTACTATTTTATATAACATTTTGGATTAAATACTACTGCTGCATTAATGTGCATTTAACCTTCCTCTTGTGTTCGCTTTCTGTTACCATCACTTATGTTAACGGGTCGGTTTTGACCCGTGTCTTAAATCAGCTCTAAAATACACTAAAACAATTTTCTATCATCCAATTTGTTTCTCATCTCTTGGTTACCTTGTTAGGCTTCCTTATCCATGAAAATATTGGTTTTAATATTTTTGGTGTGGGCCTCTGGGCCTTTGTTTTTGTCATTATACCCCGATGCACTCTGGAAGTCACCAGCTCTGTTGACTTCACATGTCTGGAAATGCCCATGTTTGTTTGTTGTGTTTCTGTGCAGGTATATGGGAAAACAAGGCAACATGAGAATCCCCTGTTGGCTGAGTGTGACCTAATGATTTCAGTTTAGGCTCTAATTATTACTTTATAATCTTATTTTTGAAACCGACCCTAACAACACAAAGGTCATAATTTCAACCAGAGCATTTTATAATTTAGTGAAAAACTTTTTTTTTTGTTTTATTTAGTTGAAATCGAGGTTCCTGACAAAGTCAAAAAGCCTTGATGCAATAAACAAATTTTTGTGGTTGTTTTATGCATTTAAAACCTAAAAAAGGTTCAGTGCCGACCCGAACACAAGAGAAAGGTTAACTGTAGATGTTTAAAGTTGCACTTAGTTTAACTACTTAATATATTCAGTCAATCAAATTGTTGGGTAGTTTATAGCAATGCATCACATTGTAAAAGATCACATGCTAGCGCTGCTGTCCTGTGAGACTACTTATCTAAAAATCTGTTTTGCATGAGCTCAGAAAAACAGCCCTATTTCCAGCTTTGTGACATGGCACATTCCAACTAATCCAGGAGGGTTTTTTAATAGTTTGTGTATCTTAAGAGGTAGGAAAATATTCACAACCCATAAAAGTAACACTTAAAGACCCCTGTCCAGTAAAATGATGTTTTATACCTTGTTAACATGCTCACATGTTGTTTTTATATGCTGGACGACACTTCATTAACAAAATAAGCAGCCATGGTTGAGTATTTAATCTTGAAACTGCTGTGTAATGATGGCAGTCTCAAAAACACAGACTTTCAGTTTTTTATCCCAATCAAAGGAACCAATAATTCATTATTACGTTGAATATTCCTCTTCAGAATCGGTTTCCAGTTTAAGTGTTTGTTGTTGTGTGGCTGAATGACTCCAGTATTAAAACATGCCATTGTGCAGTGTAGAGCAGTTTCACAATGTTTGAGCACAGTTGTAGGTGAGCTGCTGTGCTCGAGCTGCAGCGAGCAGGGAGTAAAAAGAGGTGAGGACTTCATGGATCTGCACAGTCAAGAGGGAGCAATGTAGTTACATTCCAGTACTGTATACAAAACACTGTATACGGATCTGGTGTACTATACATCACTAAACACTATAATTATAATTCTCTAACAAAGGGACAGATTGTTTGAAAATGTAATGAAATGAGACGAGAAGTCTGAGAACGTCATGCTAATGGATCTTGGATAAAACGGGATCAGACTCCCATGTCCTTGTGAGAGCAGAACAGCAGGTCATTACACAGGAAAAGTGGATCTCAAGTCCACATTCGGCTGAGGAAATGGTCTTGAACATCTTGATGACTAACCGCAAATATAGAAGCCATTAGGTGCAGCAAGGTTATTTTTGTTTGCTCAAATAACGTACATGGCAGTGTGGGATATTTTGAGAGAGACTATGTTTTCTTTTTCTGTGGATAATGGAGTGATTTTATATCTATGGAACAACATTACAATTCACAATAATTTGATGATGAGACCTGCTGAAGAGTTGCCATCACATAGTGTTCATTTCTCTTTGGTTGTTACTTTAGAACGGCATCTAAGTAAGTTTGATGTTGAGGACAGGACAAAACAAAATGAGAGCTATTCTAATCTTGTTGTGATAACAAGAAAAACAAATACAATTATTTTTCTTTTCATCATCTAAAGCACAATTATAGTGAAAGGACTTTCACAAAATTGTGTTAGAAAAACACACCGCAACTTCATCAAGTCTTTGTGCAGAAAGTGAACAAAATTATGTCACAATATCCACACAACATGCAACGAGAGTCCAGCTTTTGTACTTAACAACATTCGTATTTTTTTCTACGCTGGCCTTTAATACAGTTACACAATGGAAGTCCTGTCATAAATAGCCTGCTCTCTTAACACTGATAATGACCAGATGTTATAATGCAAGAGTTAAGATAGTGGAGAAAACAAACAATTTACAATGTAATTAACAGATTTTCCTCATGTTGATAAAAAGAAACATTATCATGGTGCAAAATGTGCTGTATACGCTGGTCAGTCAGAACATTAAAACCATCTGCCTAATAGTCTCTCTCTAGGTCTCTTTTATGCTCCCAAAACAGCTCTGACCCTTCAGGTCATGGACACAGGACCTCTGGAAATGTCCTGTGGTGTCTGGCACCGGGATGTTGGCAGCAGATCCTGTGGGTCCCTTGGGGTGCTGGGTGGAGCCTCCACTGGTCAAGATAGTTTCGGCACATCCGGTAGATGCTCGTTTGGATTGAGATCTTGGGAGTTTGGAGGCCAGGTCAATGCCTTGGGCCCCTTGTTGTGTTCTTCAACCTGTTCCTGAGTGGTTTTTCATGCCAAAGTGACATCCACAAGAAACAATTGTTGATTTGACCTCCAAACTTCCTAGACCCCATTTTAATCAAGCATCAACAGGATGCAGTGGAACAAGTTTGATTGACAGAAGCCCCACTGCACAACTCAGAGTACCCAAAGGATCCACTGCCAACGTCCTGGTGCCACACCCCATAGGACACCCTGAGAGGTCCTCTTGTCCATGTCCAATGGTTCAGAGCATTTTTGACCACATAAGGGGGACCAACACAATATTAGGCAGGTGGTCATATATGTTATGCCTGATCGGTGTATGTTTACATACAACTGCACCTTTTATGTAATTGTTGCAGTACTTAAGCCATACTTTTTAGTTCATGTTCAGCAATGTGTAATGTCCAGAAGTGCACCATCAGTTACATTACTGTTTTTATATTTCCTAATATACCAAATAGGATATCTTTAAAAGAATAAGCTATTCCATTGTTTTTACAAATACACTTCTGCTGGATGTTATATTTTATATTTTCACATTTCTTATTGTACTTTTAAAAATGTCTAATTGTGTAAATGCACTGACAGGATTGCAGATTAATTTTGTTGCACAATTCTATTCTATTCTATTCTATTCACCTGTCAGTGGTTATGACATTGTGGCTGATGTATAAATGTGATTTCTAGGAGGCAGGTAGGCACTGACGCATTAATGCATACATGTTTTTGGGACATTTCTTTCTATTTCAAACTCTCTTTTCCTCTGCAGCTTTTAAAATTGCGATTATTAGGCCTTTTATATGGCAAATAAAGCTAATTGGCCTTGCTACGCTGCATGGCCTTTTCAAGTGCATCACTGTTCTTTGAAGTGTTCCATTACTTTTCTCACCCCTGGTAGGTCCACAAATTTAAAGAAAGATGTAATATGCATTCATTTGTATAAAAGAAACGAATGCTTCAACACAACATCCACACAAAATGCCTGACAGGAGAGCAAAGTGGCATGAGACAAAAGCAGCTGCTCTGTAGTTTTCATTACATCGTCGATGTAGGTCGGTGTTGCATAACTAATGATGGTACAGATTTTAATGATTATAAACCTGGATGTCCTGTTTACTGAAGCACTGATTTACCATCAGCCTCGAGGTCAAAGAAGAACACATAAAAGTACATATAAAGTTACATAACGAATGCGTTATTGGTATAGCCTCTGTGGAGATGCTGCTCATTGTCATAACTTCAACCATAAAGTAAACAGATAATTAAATGTTTTGTTTGACGTGATCTTCTTTGGACCGCAGTCGCCCAGGAGACAAACAGATTTGTGGTTTTATGAATACAGAAAAAAGATGTCTCTCTAAATCAGAACGTGCAGGTCACTGACATTTACAATTTCTTTTTTCAGATGCTTCTTCTCTATATTACTCTATACCATAATTACAGTATATGTCAAATAGGGAGCATAGCCATCTCAGGAGGTATTAATGTATGAGGTGTTGAAGATATAAGCCAGACGGAACTGTGCTGTACTGTTTACAGTACTAGGAAGCTTGTTAGCGTGGACTTTTCTTTCATGCATGAAATTACATATGGCTGTGACATAAACAAGGTCAAGGCCAAGATTAGATAGAAAGTTAAACTTGAAGCTTATTGTTTTGTAATTTAGCACATGCTGATCGTTACCAACATATTCCTCCAAGTAGATGAATAAAAGATGTGGCAGTGAACAGAAACAATTACATTTGCATGAGGTAAAAGCGAAAAATTCCAAAAGGTTCTGAATGCCACTCTGTATACCAAACTTGGACTTTTTTTGCAGATTAAAATGTGCGATGATGATGATTTTTATAATCTCCAGGCTTTCTTATAATGCATGTAGGTCAAGACTAACATATTACTTCATAAAATAAGAATCTCCTTAACAAGATTTGTTTATCCCTGGATAAAAACATAATTCCAGAGAGTCTGAGTGGCTCTTAGAGAACCTTAAGCCTGTGTGTAAAAAGGGAAACATCACAGAAATGATTCAGACTGACTGCTCTGGCTACTGGAGACACAACTTGCATTCCCATGATTCCTGAGCCCAGACACACGGCCCGCAGTTAAAGATGGTGAACAGAGCCTTCATGTTCTGTAGCCAGTGAGACAAATCAAGCCTGGAGCTGTAATAACAGCGCAGGACATCTCTGGTGAGACGTATTCAGAAACAGGACATAAGGGTAAACATGGTTCAGTCCAGCATAACGGGAGACATCCACTCTGCTGTCCTTGAACCCTAAGGATAAGACACAACTGCACTGGAGAGGATGATAGATAGAAATCAGACACATAACAGGGTTCCCATGAGGAGGCTGGTTAGCTGGTCAATAGGAGCCCACGGCGTCACAAACTTCCCCTTGCTTTGAATCTTATGGAAAGATTAACAGAGACAGATGCAGGGTTGAGAAAACCTCATTATAATACTAAGCCGGTTCAACCCAGCCAGGAAGTATTAGGAAGGTGGCTCCAGTGTGGCCCGCTCACTATGAGGGCCATCGGAAATGAAAGAGAGCAGATTTGGACGGTGGATGCAATGTGAACACAATAAAGATAACTATCCTCATTATCTGCACATGGATCAGATGAGCAGAACGGCTGCCAGACACTCACAGCCAGCCGCCAGTCACGTACTTTCACAATGGAAACTGTAGTATGCAATTTATATTATGGGGAGCCACTTGGAAACTGAGGCAACATCACCAAAGATGCAGAAGCAAAGAACAGATGCAAGAAAGTGACACTGGAGGAACGATCGATCCAGAAGGATATAGAGAGGCAGAGGTAAAAAGTTGCAAAAGACAAATTAAAGTCCATCCTCACTGTATGTTTTGATTTTGGTAACTTGGCTGAATGTTTGACACAAATTGTTCAGAATGAGGCTGTCTTCACCTTCATCTGCTGTTCTCATTGATGCACTCTCTGTTGAATCTGAGTTTAGGAGTTTAGTAGTTTCAGTGACTGTGATTTCGAAGCTTGAAACCTCTTATGCACATACAGAGCTGGCCCTACCCAATGTGGCGCCCTAGCCGAGATTTTATATGGTGACCCCCTCCATCGGCAATTTACATACGCTGCCCAATTTTGTGGCACCCCCTGGAGGCCACAGTGCCCTTAGCATTTGCCTATATTGCCTAATGGGCCAGCCGGCTCTGTGCACATACACAGAGCTGACTTGTTTTACCTATTAGTAGATTCTGGGTTGTTTTTTTATGAGAAAGAATTAGATGAAGTCATTTTAAGAAATTTTAGCTGCCTCAAATTATTATTCAAAGTAGAGTATGTTGTCTTTAACTATGTGTGGTCTTCTTAAATGGGTTTCATGGAGGGATGACTGAGGGTCAGTTAATCAAAATTACAGGAAAAATATGTCCAGGATTTGAGATATATGCACCTCTCAGATTTCACATTCATGCTGAATAAAATTGTATTTGTGTGAAAAGTTACATTTCCCGGTGTCTCTGTTACTATGGATAAACCACAGAACACACACAAAAAATGTTTTTACGGGGTCGCTTCTTCTTGAAAGCAGTTCCACAGTGAGGTATGTGGATTATCCACAATAACCAAGACACTGTTTTGAATGTTGAGAGCACCACAAACCCAACTCTGTTTAATTCAATTGCATCGAGTTGGAAGATCTAACCAAACAAGATCGTAAATGGGAATACGATGAAAAGCAGATGATACCTCTCCAGAGGCTTATTCTGTTAAATGTAACCAACAATGTGAATAAAACTGAAGCTGAGCTTATACAAGGCAAAAACCACATGCTGGCACACACATCACATAGATTTACAAACACAGTAACAAATCACACAGCACCTCATTTTAACATTTTTAATGATTAAAATGTATTTCTTGCAGCCTGAATAGTCTAGTTTATAATGGGACTACATACAAAACATTGGACCTGGAAACCCACTGCAGCTTTAGACAGCTCAACATTGCTATAGGTCTTGAAGCAAACTGTAAGTGCATTTATATTAAAGTAAATGCAGCATCACAACAGAATCACATTAGAAAGTGCTAAATACTTTCATTTCACATTGTACTAACCATATAATAGGGGACGCCTCAACTATAGCTCACAAGACTGGAAAATATGTCATTTTTTGAAAGAAAACTACTCTGCACTTTGTAAACAGTGAACTGACTGTCTCTTCATGCAGGACTTCAAATATTTCTAATCGGCTTATCTAAATGTTGTGTTACTCAGCTCACTCCTCCATAATTTTTTTTGAAGTTGTATTTTGTGTGACTTTTTATTGCCCAGAAAAGTGCTGTCTATACATGTGGCCTGAGCTGCGGCCCGAAGGAGGGAGCTGTGGTGATGTGGAGGTTGCGTAAAGCATATAGGGAAGGGCTTAACTGCACACTGCAAAAAATACTTAGCCAACATAAAGTATGATGAATTGCATGTTAATTAACTATAAAACATTGCAGTCTTTCTTTTTAAATTCCAAAGCAAGACAAGAAATAAGAAAAATCAAACATGTTTTTCTTTTTTTACGCATTTAATTTAAGACACTGTCATGTCTTTATAGTTTCAAGAAAATGCGTCTAATACATGATATAACTTGTATCCGATTAATTTAAAACTCTATTTGTTTATGCCATATCTTGTCAAACGTACCACCTCACCAAATAACTTGGGGGCGTTTTTTTTTTTTTTTTGCAGTGCATCCGCTTTACGCACATGCATCTGAAATTTGAATCGAGTTTAAAAAGCTCCGACAGCAGCCACAAGTCAGAGAGCAACAGATCCCTGTGTGTGAGCATCAGGTAGGTCCATATACGGGTTGGAGAGGCACTTCACAGCCCCTCTGGCACTTTATCTACAGGGCGCACAGAGGGGCAGTGCCATGCACACTCCTGACAGTGTGCTGCTCCTGAGCGGAGAAAACCAGTCTGTGGTTTTCTGTCTCACTAATGACCTGACGATGGGAACATCTGGGAACAACACCGTCCAGACGAACGGATCCGATCCGTTTGCGAGGAACGAGGATGTGGCCCAGATCGAGATAATGGTCCTGAGCATCACCTTCGTGGTGGCTCTGATTGGGAATGTGAGCGTCCTGTTGGCGATGCACAACACCAAAAAGAAGATGTCGCGGATGCACCTTTTCATCAAACACCTTAGTCTGGCTGATCTGGTGGTCGCTTTCTTCCAGGTGCTACCGCAGCTCTGCTGGGAAATCACCTTCCGCTTCTACGGTCCAGACTTTCTGTGCAGGATAGTGAAGCACCTCCAGGTGATGGGGATGTTTGCGTCCACCTACATGATGGTGATGATGACCCTGGACCGTTACATCGCCATTTGCCACCCTCTGAAAACCCTCCAGCAGTCCACCCAGCGCTCATACATCATGATCATCTCCACGTGGATGTGCAGCCTGGTGCTCAGCACCCCACAGTACTTTATCTTTTCCCTGAGCGAGATCAAGAACGGCTCGGACGTCTACGACTGCTGGGCGCACTTCATCGAGCCTTGGGGCGCCAAGGCGTACATCACCTGGATAACCGTGGGCATCTTCCTCGTGCCCGTTGTCATTCTCATGATGTGCTACGGGTTCATCTGCCACACTATATGGAAAAATATCAAATACAAGAAAAGAAAAACGATGGCTGGGGCTGCGAGCAAGAGCGGACTGATTGGGAAGAATTCAGTGAGCAGCGTCACAACTATATCAAGAGCCAAACTGAGGACCGTTAAAATGACTTTTGTGATAGTTCTGGCGTACATTATCTGCTGGGCACCGTTTTTCATCGTGCAGATGTGGTCTGTGTGGGATGAAAACTTCCAGTGGGCTGGTGAGTGCTGAAGGAATGAAATCAATCCTTACTCAATTTCAGACTTTTACCGCTTTAGAAATTATGTGATTTACAGCCAAAGAGTAACACGGAGGCAGTCCCTGGCCAGTAAAATTAAAGGAAAGAAGAAAAAACACCGTGCGCAAAGAAAACTCCAATTACGCACAGCCTTTACGCACGAACTTATTTGGCACACAAAACCGAAACTGTATAAATATAGTAAACGTGATTAAAAAAACACAGAAGAAAATGTTTACACTAATCTGTTGTTTACAAGCCACTTCACTCAATAAGAGGGTGAAGCACTGTGAGCCTTTCACAACATGAAAAGCTGTTGTTTAAAGCTAGGGTCCCCTGATATCATTACTTTAGTCTTCCCTTTAAAAAAAAAAACTTGAATGTTTACCTCATCCCCTGTGAAGCATCACAACATTATTACCAAGTTTACACTGATGTTACAAGGGCTTTAGTTTTCTTTTCTGGGACAAAGTCAATGTGCAGATTCTTTCACTGATAACAAAATGGCACTAGATTCAATAAGTCTTCAAATCAGTTGATCTTGTAACAGAGGTTTTTATAATCTTACTTTCTGAACAGGGTTTTGCCAGTTTTCTCTGCTTCAAAGAAAAACACTTTACTTTTAAACACCAGAGGAATTGGGTTTGACAGGCGTCTTTGCAACCTTGCCTGAACCAGATGTTTTATGGATAAATCACCCTTTTCCTCTTTCCTCCCTCTGTTCTTTAGATTCTGAGAACACAGCAGTGACTCTGTCTGCGCTCCTTGCCAGTCTCAACAGCTGCTGTAACCCTTGGATATACATGATCTTCAGCGGTCACCTCCTCCAGGATTTTGTGCACTGCTTCTCTTGCTTCCGCAAAATGAACGCTGACTTCAAGAAAGAGGACTCCGACAGCAGCCTCCGCAGGACGACGCTGCTCACTAAGATAACCAATCGGAGCCCAACAGGCAGCACTGGCAACTGGAGAGAGCTGGACAATTCCCCCAAGTCCTCCATCCAGGCAGAGTGAACACATGTCTGGCAGTGGCATTAAGATGCACATTCAGTGCCAGCTCATATTAACTTTGGACATAACTGATGGCTGATAAAATGTTCCCCAAGCTTAAAAATTAAAGAGAAAGTCAAGCCTTTTGCTTGGAACACATGAAACAGTGAAGAGACATTGAGTGGTTAGAAAATGTGCCACGAAAACATAAAATATGGACACATTAACTGTGGATCTTTGGCTGGATTCTATGTGCATACATGTTTTTTCTCACATAACTTTAGCAAGAATATTAGAGAAACAGCATAATCTTCTTCTTAAAAAGAATCAAGCAGGAGTCAAGACTCCCAAAGTGATTTCTTTTTCAGTGCTTTTAAGAACCTGGAATCCAAATGCTTTTACTGGTATTTGTGTCTCCCTGCAGGGCCGCCGAACACCCTTTCCTGTCAGAGTGTTTTTAACGATAAAACTTACATATAGCAGCCAGGAGGTCCACCAGCCCACTCATCTTTAAGTAACCAAGGCGGTCACTTCGTCCTTTGTGTTTAGCTTTCCATGGTGTTGTTTTGCTTAGAACCACATTTTAGTGGCTTATGTAAGTGGGATTGACCCAGCACAAAAAAAGTAAAAGAAAAGAAAGAAAATAATCATAGATGTGGGGCACATTTATCATTTTCTCCTAGCGTGCATCCATATTTTTATAATTTGTTCAAGGAATAGTTTCATGTAGCAGCTGGCGGTCCTTTGTGAGGTTCACCAAATGATGGCTGCTATTTATTCTCAGCAGAGGTAAACGGGGTTCCTTTCAGAACAGAGGCATATTCACCTACACACACACAGATGACGGTCGGGTTGCTTTGATGAAGTGAGGCTGACCACTGCTGGAGGAGTCTACCTTCCCACAAGCCGTTCCCAAAACGTTGCGGAGAAGCTCACACATTCCACACAGTACACGTCAATACTCTTCCTGATTTTTTTCTGACATCCTGCACCATTGGGGGCTTTGTGTTTTGGCTTCATTTGCACTCTATACAAAAACAATTTCCTGCACAGCACCATAATGGCTGTCAGACCACAATGGGAAGCCTCAAAAGAACATACATATTGTATCAACATCATGTATATTGTATCAAGATTGTATATATATATTGTGTATATGTATATGTAGCCTATGTGTACTGTGTACCTCTATATGTACATTTCTCTCCAAGTGTATAGTGTATTTGTACATAAAAAGCACTGCAGTATCTGTAAATACAAGTAATATATGTAAGTCTGTTCAGTACGAGTACTATTTGTCTGTAATGGCTTGTGCACATTGAAAAGAATCTGAATATTGTATAAATATATGTTGAAATACACATATTGATGTAAATACTACACCAACCGTGTCCCGTGTTTTCAAAAATCATGACATGGAACATTTCATTGTTTATGCTGCACAACCACAGCAATGTGCATGTGTGCTATTTTTGCTGGAAATTGAGCAATTTGTGAACTTACATCTCGAGCCAGTCCAAGCACTTAAAACCTGCCAAACTCTGGGATTATGCAACACCATGACCTTTCAATTGAACACAGTGTGAATGGTAAGTTCTGTTAATGAGAGGCTTCTTCTCAACAAGCTGTCCACCCCCAAAGACCTTAAAATATATTGGACGATAATAGCTTCTCATAACGTAAATGTCCCAATGCAGTTGTTAGCAGGTTGTGCAATAAAGTCATAAATCGTTACACTGAAGGGTCAGTTTACCCATTGTAGCCAACAAAAACATGTTACTTCCTTTTGCTTGATCAAGCTGTGTCTGTATGATTTCCTCAGCCACCCCCAAGACAGTAGAGGTGAACAAAATTTGCTTGTGGAGCTCATGACAATTTAAGAATTGTCATGAGAATTGAAAGAAATAGTTCAACTTTTTCAGAAATACATTTATTTGCTTTCTTGCAGAGACTTTAAAAGGAACATCAATACAACTCTCATATACAGAATGTTCATTAAATGTGGTGAGCTTAGCATTATAAGGTGACATAGTTGGAATGGTTCTCTCTTAAGGTTGAAAAATCCATTACCAGCACTGCTAAAGCTCCTTAAATGACATGCTATACCTTGTTTGTTTATTCAGTGCCAAAACTGATGCATAACCATATCAAGTTGTGGTTTTATGGGAAAGTACTATTTGCCAGATTATGTTTTGAAGTGGAGGTCTGACTCTGGGTGTATTTCTGATGCTGTAAGGTTGGCAACTGGTGGAGACTCCAGGTAATGTTTGTTCAAATTAAATAAATAAAATAGATTAATCAGTCACATTATAAAAACTACACCTGCTAAATATTGTGTAGATCCCCCTCATGCTGCCAGGACAGCTTTGGCCTGTCCAAAGGACCTGTGTCTTTTGGTGTCTGACAGCAGGATGTTGGCATCCTTTGGGTCCTGTGGGTTGCCAGTGGGGCCTCAGTGGATTGAACTTGTTCTGGTGTATCCTGTATACGTTTGACCAACAACCTTGGGCTCTTTGTTGTGTTTCTCATGCCTTTACTCAGTCGTTGTTTCGGTGCATTGTCCTGTTGGTTGTGGCTGCTGACACTGGGGAGCACAACAATTTTTAGGTGGGTGGTTTCAAAATAACATCCACATGAATGCCAGGACCCAAGGTTTCCTAGCAGAACATTGCAAAAAGATCAGTAGTTTTAATGCTGCGGCTGATCAGTATATGTTTTTGAGCTTTAGACGAGCTAGTAGGTTGATTTTGTTCTCTTAGGGCAAACGCAGGCTAGTCATTCCAAGTGCTTAACATATGCTAAGCTAACCAGCTGCTCACAGTAGCATATTTACCATACAGACCTTCTCATCTAGTTAGCGCTGTCGCCTCACAGCTAGAAGATCCCTGGTTTGCATCCCGGCCTGGGCCAGCGGTCTTTCTGTGTGGAGTTTGCATGTTCTCCCTGTGCATGCATGGGTTTTCACCGGGTTCTTAGGCGTCCT
Organism: Chromis chromis; assembly: GCA_900302755.1. Taxonomy (NCBI): domain Eukaryota; kingdom Metazoa; phylum Chordata; class Actinopteri; family Pomacentridae; genus Chromis; species Chromis chromis. The sequence goes on along the minus strand of OMNN01082852.1, from coordinate 7,408 downwards.
CCCACAGTCCAAAAACATGCTGAGGTTAACTGGTGATTCCAAATTGCCTGTAGGTGTGAATGAGAGTGTGCTTCATTGTCTGTCTCTTTGTGTAGCCCTGTGATAGACTGGAGACCCGTCCAGGATGAACCCTGCCTTCACCCTAAGTCGGCTGGGATAGACTCCAGCCCCCCTGCAACCCTACAGAGGATTAAACGGTGTATAGATAATAGATGGATGGATGGACATTCTCCTCTAACTGTCCATTAGAAACCACGTGCATTTCTCTAAATATCTAACCACTCTTTTAACAGCAGTGTATCTTTTCAGAAACATTATCTCTGTTATTCTGTAAATGCTTTATGTTGGGGCGGTTTCTTTGTTAGAAAGTTGCTCCTGGGGGAACGGTTTACTGCATAGTATTATCCAGGGTAACTGGCTTGTTTCTGTAAGGAGATGTCACTGATCATTTTTCAATGTCTTGAGCACCTCAGAAAGATGTCTCAAAGTCAAGGCAAATTAAACTAAATGGCTAGATAGAGGTAAGGGACAAAATACTAATAATAACTGATAAAATTGCCTGACTGCATAAGAAATGACATTATTACATTATTCTGTTTCCTGCAGATAACATTTTGTCACACCTCATATGAAACTCTAATTGTTTAATGAAATAATGCAGTGATCCATGCAGCAAAATGCACTTAATTGTATTATTTGCCATTTGAACACCATTTTTAAGATTCTAAAGAGTGATTGCCTCACAGTGTGAGCAAGTATGGTATTTGTATTGCTCATAATAGCTGTGGGTATTGACCATTTTCAGAGTTTGCCCTCATAGTAACTAGAACCTACAAATCCACTGTATCCTCGGTGGTTCAGTTTATTTCTGACTATCTGACCTAATAACACCAGGCGGTGGTAGTAATATCACAGAGATGTACGGGAGGAGAATTTCTACAGGGAGTTATATGAGTGTCTTACATACTGTAGAGTAAGTCAAGACCTGCCATATAGCAGTATGGTGCTCTGTGTCAGCAATAAAGAGAGGAATAAAACAAGCACCAGGCAATCCCGACAGGTAACACCTGGGATCATCCAGCTGCTGGCTCAATTTAAGGCAGTATGGGAAGAGAATTGCTGTAGGTATGATGGACATATCTCAGATTCCCAGCCCAGCACGTGCTCTGCATCTCATTAGACATGTCAATCACAGTAGCATGTCTCTGAAAAGCTGGCTAGGCTAGCATGATCCAGCCTGAGTTCATCAGTCAGAGTTTAGACTGAGCAAATACTTCAAAGGTGGCAACTGAGCTCCTCTAGATAGTTTGACTCCAACTTTAGGAGCCAAAAAGCAGACAGATCTCATATTAAGGCTGATAAAACTAGCAGCATGGCAATTTCTGGAAAAAAGAAAAAAAAAAATCTGCTCACAAAAAAATAAAAACAGCCACATTGCTTCCATTCAGTACATTTTTCTCTGGATAATCAAATGTATAGACACTCTGTGACAGATTGCAATTTAACATTGACATTATTGGTTTCTTTTTCATCAGAAAATCAATTTCACTGTGTAGTCTCTTGTTCATACATACAAAGATAAATTGATCCCACATGGATCCATGAAGAGCCACAGAATCTTTCATATCCTTTGTGTGTTTAATGGATCTTCACTTCAGGCAAAAACAGAAGTGGAGGGATGTCAGAGAGGAGGGAGAAAACAAGAGAGATGTGAGCTGCACACATGCATATGAAGACCACTATTCCCAAGCTCACCTGTTCAGAATCACTTCATGACTACTCCACTCTAATGTCTCTTCCTTACAGTATGACATATGTTTTCAAGCATCACTTTGCTGTCCACCTTCTCCCTCGATGCTAAAAAAAAAAATCCCACGGTTCATCCTATACAATTAGACACAAGAATGCTCCATAGTGTGCTCCTCAGTGCATTCCTCATCCAAGAGATTTACGGTCCTACATCATGTGGGACTAATGCCAAGAAGATCCATACTTCCTTTCTTAGTAAGTAAACAACTTCCACCATGTTTTTCTTACAGGAACAAGTCATGTTTTCTATTACTATCCGCACAATTGTGTGCACAGCTGGCTTCCCTCCACCTGACACGCCAGCCTTTCTTCAACCCAACACAGAAACTGTCATTGGCAGGCCCATATAAACGAAACAGGCTAAAAAAAACAAAACATGTTTACAAAGTTCTGATAGTAATGCTCATTTTTAACAAATGAGGAATTTGGCTGAATCAGCCTACAGTTGTTCAGTGATCATGTAATGAGCCAGATGTGTGGCTTCTTAGTGAATGAGATCTGAACAAGTAATTCATAGAGGAAGCTCTGTCAGCACTCTAATCAGAGGCCTATGATGAGATGAGGCTGTTTCAGCGTCTCAGTGAATATCTGCCTCCATTACATGCATTCCCACTCTTCCTGCTCCATTGTTTTGCTCCTATCGTCCTTGGAAAATAACACACATTTCTATGAACTATTGTGTTGTTCAATCACCCCCCAGAGGTCATTCAATCCTTGCAAACAAGCAGATCTAAAACCTGGACTATGATAAAACATCATTGTCCACAACTTCACATCCTGGCAGTGGAAGACACACAGATTGAGAATGTACCAAGAAAATCAGCTGCATATTCACAATACTGCCCTGATAACTACTGCTGTAAAGCTTGGCCCATTCTTCTGTAGCATTTCTCCCTGCAGAGAGGGTTAATGGGTCAAACACACTGTCAACAAACTGGCTTGCTTCACAGATCTGTGTACATCTGTATATCTATTGTCTGCTTCCACTCCCAACTGTCAGCATATTTCTGGGGTCAGCTCGGCGTCTGTAAGTTACTGTTTCCGAGCAGCAAAGGATTTTATTCCTGTTATTTGTAGCCGACGTCCTGAAGAACACGGAGGATTGGAATTTGAATCCCAAAATAAACAACATGATTGTAACGTCAGATTATAGTAACTCTTTATCGTTTTCATTTGCTGGTATTCCAAAGGAAAAACAGAACTGCCTGTGCACTTAAATAAAATACAAATAGATGCAATAAAACAAGAAGGAAAACTGAGATATGAAACTCAGCTGAAAAGTGAGAAGTGGTCTGAACATTTCACCAGTGCTAATGATGGATGGTAAATATTATTCACGAGTTACTGATGTGAGAAGTGAACCTGCGATGAACACTGGGAATATTTGTCTACAGATGGCTGCAAATGATGAGGATTTGGAATGCGTTATCATCCAGGTGTTCACATGCACGGTAGTACTGTTTGCACAGTACTCCTGTTGCTGATCAGCTAATAAAGCTCATGTAGACAGGTGAGTTGGAACAGTTCTGCAGTGTAGAGGTGAGTCTAACAAAATGAGTACAATCCTGTCAGAAGTTTGGAGGTGGTCTTGGTTGGATGGTGTTTGGTAATAGGTTTAAGGTACAAAAACACTTTGGGAATGCACTTAACTTGGATTGGAAACTTGTGCTGTGTGTTATTTTAAAAATCCATATGTGTTTTTTGGGTAGCAGCGAGCAGCGAGTCCCTAATTTGATTCCCTCACAGGAGACCAGTTGTGTATAGTATTCCCCCTGCTCTCTTTAACCACATTTCCAGTCTTTCTCCAGTGTCTCAAAGGCATACAAATGTATATGTTATTTAAAATTAGTACATGAAACAAATTTTATTCTAGGTAGCCACTGTGCAGAAGACTTAAAGTCACGATGTAGTCAAAACAAACCAATTTTTTGCCTAATTTATTTCGACCACAGCGGACGGCTGAAAATGTTTATAGCTGTTCTGTACAGCTGCACCCCTGTGACCTTCTGCAGAATGAAGCGGGTTTAGCGAATGGATGGATGGATGTACAGCTGCACCCTGGGGAGGGTGAAAAGCCTACTGTGACAAAGGGATTCAAGATGTGATAATTGGGAAAACATGGGGATAGCGGCATGTACTTTCAAAGAATCTTTCCTCAACAGTATTAGCAGTGCTGGTCTTTTTGGGACACACACAAAAGTGAAAAAATAGTTGTGTAAGCAATAAAAAAATAAAGATTGAGAGAAAATTTCTAAACTTTCTTCCCTAAACCTGACCATTTGCATGTGTCAGTTTTAGAAAGTTACACAAATTGTAGGACTACATTTCGGTTAAGTCTCTTACTTCAGTGGAGGCCTTTAGATGATGTTGCCTTTCTTCAGGTAGAACTTTGCATGTTTCACCCACTGGTGTAAAACAATAACTAATCCTAAGTTTACCAAAATCAGTACCTGCTTTAAAAACTGGGTTATTTTTCATCCGTCCTACAGCTTTGTTGTCTGGCTGTGCACTACAAACTCGCACAGCTTTTAGCAAACACTGTACGCAACCTTTTCTCAAAGAGGACGAAAGGTCACACCTTTAGACGCTGCTAATCAAGCAGGTGCTTTGATGTGGGGCGAGATCACAGCACGATGTCGTATGAAGGCTGCATATGGATGATAGGTTGCCGTGTGAACATACAAACCAGGTGGGAATCAAAGGCAGTGCCAGCGAGGTGAGATGAGAAGCTGCCGCACATTTTATCTGCTACTTCATGTGTCCTCTGTGTCTGCGGAACATACAAAGCACATGTGGAAAAAAAAAACAGAGGATGTCCTGCCTGACTGAAAAATGCTCAACAGTGCAATTAAGGTCTCATCAGAAAGTTGTGATGAAGAGCTTATTTTGCACGAAGATAAGCTTTATTATTGAAGATGTAAATAGCTGACACATACTGGAACCCCCAGAACATGAGTGGAGCGCGATGCCTTCATAGCAGAGTTATTGCCTAGAAACCAAAAGGAGGTTAAACTGTCTCTGTGGACAATGATTAATGAAGTGCCAGCAGAATAGTTTTCACAGGTCGGGGGACTCTTGATCCTCTCTAATTATTACAGCCTTGTTTGTGAACAGTGATGCCACTAGTGGAGACAGATGAGGCGTTGCTTTGAATGCCCGATGCATGTTCCAGTAACTGAAAGATGTGAGTTGTTGCCTTCAAAGAAATGGGTTTCATGCTATTCCATTAGGACTTCACATGTGCAGGATGTGTTGAGCTGTGAAACCAGAGAACACCGTCTTTTAAAAACCTTCCTCTGGTGAACATCAAGGGGTTTTGGGGCTTGTTATAGGGTTTTCTTTTATATTCTAGGAGACACTTCATGAGCAAAAATAAGCTGTAAACACCAAGGCTGAGCATTTCCACCTTGAAACTGCTGTGGACCGACAACAGTATCAAAAACATGGATTCAGAAAGAAAAGGTTTCATATGTAACAAACCAAAGGAAACAATACTGTAAACTTGCATGGTGGGGTTTTCTGTGTCATTATGCTTCATCTGAATCGGTTTCATCATGTATATGGCTGAATTACTCCTATGTCATAACTTGCCATTGTAGCGTGGAGAGTTTTGCAGTGTTCTGTGAGTTTTAGGTGAGCTGGTGTGCTCAAGCTGCAGCGAGTGGTGGAGAGGTGGGGACTTCATTGACCTACATATTTTAGAATAAGCAATAATGTGGTTACATCTAAGCCATTTTAAAGCAGGAAGGGATTGTTTTAACTTCTAAATATATAAATCTGATCCACAGAGATGAGTGTTTAGGGGTTTAATTAATGACCAGAGAGGAAGTTTCAGATTAAAACAAACTGAAAATGTGAAGCAGTGAGAAGTGTCTGCTGCTTTGTCTATATTTCCATGGACTAAGCAGGGTTGACTAGAGTCTTCAAAACCTGACTTCACCGCAAGAGAACGTGGCTTGATGTCTTATTATTTTGGCATATCAATTTATAGGCTCACTGTTAGGACTTTTGGACCATGCACGTTGAGTAAGAAAATCGCATCCAAGCTCATTCTTGGCTTTATAAATCACAGTTTGACACACTACTCCAAATCAGGGTTCACTCATCACACAGTCTAAGGGTTGACATTGTTTTGTGTGGCTTTTTTCTCCAAGGTTAAGGAAGAACTTATGTATTTAAACTCACTCGTGTTTACATTCCACATTTAAATACATTGTGTGTGTGTCCTTGAAAGTACCCTTATCCTGAATGTATGAATGCATCCTTGAATGTGTTCAATGGATTTCCTTCCTCCTCAACACATTTGCAAAACCTTCTTTTATTGCTGCTCCTTATGGCATGTTACCGCCACCACCTGCTAATCAAAGAAACTGCATTGAACTGATACATTGTGTATGTCCTATAAATTCACATTGCTGCTAATGACTGTGGTTGCGTTTGGACCTCTAGAGCACAAGATATGAGCAAACTATTGCTCTGTAGGTCACACATATGCCCCATAAAGTCTGTTATTTTTGGAGCACTGATATTTATGGCAAAGAAAAGCATCCTGAAAGTCAATTTTCCATCCACCTTCAGCTTGTGAAACCATCTGCAATTGACTGTTTGGGCTGGAAGAACAGCAGCTCTCTTCCTGTCCTGTGACTCAAAGCAACATCCCTTGTAAAAAAAAATTGGCGCCTGATGTCCGTGGATCATCCAGCGACCAGTCTGATCTACTTAATGTTTCAGAATTACGTACAGCCACTTTAAATTATAAACTCATCTTCATCAGATAGTTGTCCTCATATGACTACTATGGGATATTGCACCATTCCCAGGAACATAATTTAGTATAATATAGTTTATTTCTGTGTTAAAATCCATAAAACACAAATACAATTCCCTATATTTGCAGTTTTCTTTCATTAGATGACTCAATATATTTGTTCAAGTGACTATAAAGAAAAGCAAATTGAGATTATAAAAAAAAAAACTTCTCTGTTTTTGTTGCACAAGCAGTATTGAAAGCTAAATCATATCTCTTTGTAAATTACACATTGTGAAACCGTTTCCTTACAAATCCCAGTTCACTGTATAAAGGTCAATACTTTAATACAAACATACAACATTTCATACTTTGAACACATAATATAACAAGATGTTTGACTAGATGATTGTTTTACCTAACCGAAGAACTCACAAAGAGTCCTTCTTATTATGAGATGTCTTTCTCAAGTAGTAAAAAATGATATGGCACCAGTGTTCACGTGATCGGTGAATATGCTTTTTATGCCTCTAAAAACAACACGTGTACATAACCTCAACAACAACTCCGACAACCCAGACTGTGGCCTTAACCTTGCAGGGGGAAGGTGTTGTTTACAACAGAGTGAGGGAGGCAGTGAGACAAATGGTCAGGGCTGGCTACCCCCTGTGGAGCATCTGACCGCCCCCAGCTTAGCTCTGATGGCACAGATGGGAAAAGAATCTGTTCCCCTGACACCCATGAATCACAAACCTTCACAGTTCAGCAGCAGCAACACCTTTGATGGTGGTCTGCGCCTGCTGTGGTGTTATTTCCTCATAGTATCACACAAAAAGTTACTTTATGTTAAAT